>JAHSPW020000088.1:102500-112500 GCA_019985065.2 Arctostaphylos glauca | reverse complement strand
GTCTTACTTCTTGGAAGCCATTCACTAACCATGCCAAGCCATGTGGGGATGCCAATGTATCATCGAGGGTGGCCACTTTTGGTTGCCAAGCCATGCAAACCGACTTGTTGGTGAGCCCATCATTGGTAACATGAACAAAGGAGTAGGCAATCCAAGCAAAACAAATGGTTTTTTTTTTTTTTTTTTTGGGGGGGGGGGGGGGATTGCCCAGCAAAGAAGGGAGGTGTCAAGAAAGGGGGTAAGACATCATGATTTAGGGAGGGGGGATTGTATAGCAAAGAGGGGGGTGTCAAGAAAGGGGGTAAGGACATCACGCCATACATTTTGCGCATCGCACCTTTAATGCTTTGCACCGAAGTGCTCCGCACCGCAAGTACTACTGCACAAATTTGCCGCATATGACGGTTACCCGCCAAGTGACACCCTTGGCATTATGAACAAAGGACTAGGCAATCCAAGCAAAGCAACGATTTGGGGAGGGGGATTGTCAAGCAAAGAGGGGGGGTGTCAAGAAAGGGGGTAAGGAAAGGGGGGATTGTCAAGCAAAGAGGGGGGGTGTCAAGAAAGGGGGTAGGCAATATGAACACAAGACTAGGCAATCTAAGCAAAGCAACGATTTTTTTTTTTTTTTTGGGGTGGGGGGGGGTGGGGGGAAGGAAGCACTACTACCTCTCAACAAAGAGACATCCCCTGGGCACATGCTGTAGATTTTAGGCTTTAAATACCATTAGCTAAGCATGCAAAGCCGTTCGGGGGTGACAATGCGTCCTCGAGGGCAGTTACATTTCCAATATTTCCATGCAAAAAACGGGGAGGAGCGGGGGGAAGGGGGGGGGGCGCTCGGCAAGGAGGCATCCGGACATAGCTTGGCATGGTTAGTGTCTTACTTCTTGGAAGCCATTCACTAACCATGCCAAGCCATGTGGGGATGCCAATGTATCATCGAGGGTGGCCACTTTTGGTTGCCAAGCCATGCAAACCGACTTGTTGGTGAGCCCATCATTGGTAACATGAACAAAGGAGTAGGCAATCCAAGCAAAACAAATGGTTTTTTTTTTTTTTTTTTTGGGGGGGGGGGGGGGATTGCCCAGCAAAGAAGGGAGGTGTCAAGAAAGGGGGTAAGACATCATGATTTAGGGAGGGGGGATTGTATAGCAAAGAGGGGGGTGTCAAGAAAGGGGGTAAGGACATCACGCCATACATTTTGCGCATCGCACCTTTAATGCTTTGCACCGAAGTGCTCCGCACCGCAAGTACTACTGCACAAATTTCCCGCATATGATGGTTACCCGCCAAGTGACACCCTTGGCATTATGAACAAAGGACTAGGCAATCCAAGCAAAGCAACGATTTAGGGAGGGGGATTGTCAAGCAAAGAGGGGGGGGTGTCAAGAAAGGGGGTAAGGAAAGGGGGGATTGTCAAGCAAAGAGGGGGGTGTCAAGAAAGGGGGTAGGCAATATGAACACAAGACTAGGCAATCTAAGCAAAGCAACGATTTTTTTTTTTTTTTTGGGTGGGGGGGGGGGGGGGGGAAGGAAGCACTACTACCTCTCAACAAAGAGACATCCCCTGGGCACATGCTGTAGATTTTAGGCTTTAAATACCATTAGCTAAGCATGCAAAGCCGTTCGGGGGGTGACAATGCGTCCTCGAGGGCAGTTACATTTCCAATATTTCCATGCAAAAAACGGGGAGGAGCGAGGGGAAGGGGGGGGGGGGGGGCGCTCGGCAAGGAGGCATCCGGACATAGCTTGGCATGGTTAGTGTCTTACTTCTTGGAAGCCATTCACTAACCATGCCAAGCCATGTGGGGATGCCAATGTATCATCGAGGGTGGCCACTTTTGGTTGCCAAGCCATGCAAACCGACTTGTTGGTGAGCCCATCATTGGTAACATGAACAAAGGAGTAGGCAATCCAAGCAAAACAAATGGTTTTTTTTTTTTTTTTTTTTTGGGGGGGGGGGGGGGATTGCCCAGCAAAGAAGGGAGGTGTCAAGAAAGGGGGTAAGACATCATGATTTAGGGAGGGGGGATTGTATAGCAAAGAGCGGGGTGTCAAGAAAGGGGGTAAGGACATCACGCCATACATTTTGCGCATCGCACCTTTAATGCTTTGCACCGAAGTGCTCCGCACCGCAAGTACTACTGCACAAATTTCCCGCATATGATGGTTACCCGCCAAGTGTCACCCTTGGCATTATGAACACAGGACTAGGCAATCCAAGCAAAGCTACGATTTAAGGAGCGGGATTGTCAAGCAAAGAGGGGGGTGTCAAGAAAGGGGGTAAGGACAGGGGGGATTGTCAAGCAAAGAGGGGGGTGTCAAGGAAGGGGGTAAGGACATCACGCCATACATTTTGCGCATCGCACCTTTAATGCTTTGCACCGAAGTGCTCCGCACCGCAAGTACTACTGCACAAATTTCCCGCATATGATGGTTACCCGCCAAGTGACACCCTTGGCAATATGAACAAAGGACTAGGCAATCCAAGAAAAGCAACGGTTTGAGAAGGGGGGGAGGGTGGGGTGGGGGGAGGGGGGCTCTCAGCATGGAGGCATCCGAACATAGCTTGGCATGATCAGTGTCTGACTTCTTGGGAAGCCGTTCACTAATCATGCCAAGCCATGTCGGGATGCCAATGCTTCGAGGGTGGCCACTTTTTGGTTGCCAAGCCATGCCAACCGACTGTTGGCAACCCCTCTCAACAAGAGGCATCCGAACATAGCTTGGCATGGTTAGTGTCTGACTTCTTGGGAAGCCGTTCACTAATCATGCCAAGCCATGTGGGGATTCCAATGCTTCGAGGGTGGCCACTTTATGGTTGCCAAGCCAAGCCATGCCAACCGACTGTTGGCGACCCCTCTCAGCAAGAGGCATCCGAACATATCTTGGCATGGTCAGTGTCTGTCTTCTTAGGAAGCCGTTCACTAATCATGCCAAGCCATGTGGGGATGCCAATGCTTCGAGGGTGGCCACTTTTTGGTTGCCAAGCCAAGCCATGCCAACCGACTGTTGGCGACCCCTCTCAGCAAGAGGCATCCGAACATATCTTGGCATGGTCAGTGTCTGACTTCTTAGGAAGCCGTTCACTAATCATGCCAAGCCATGTGGGGATGCCAATGCTCCGAGGGTGGCCACTTCTTGGTTGCCAAGCCATGCCAACCGACTGTTGGCGACCCCTCTCAGCAAGAGGCATCCGAACATAGCTTGGCATGGTCAGTGTCTGACTTCTTGGGAAGCCGTTCACTAATCATGCCAAGCCATGTGGGGATGCCAATGCATCATCGAGGGTGGCCACTTATGGTTGCCAAGCCAAAAACGATGCCAACCGACATGTCGGCAAGCCTTCCGAAGGAACACATCGTTGCCAAGGCTTGGCCGAGGCATGTGCATGCACTAGGCCCACCCACGTAGGCCGTTTTGGGGTGCCCATGCCCAAAACAATGCCAACAAGCCTTCCAACCCGACCGGGGGTATTATTTCGATCATTTTTTCAGGCATTACCCTGGGCAAGGTGCCCGAGTTCGTTTTTGGTTGCTCAAGCCAAAATGGCATGCCAAGCACGTCTTGTGGGCATGCCCACGTGGTTGCCAAGTCTATTGCGTGCACTAGTCCGCCCGCGTTGGCCATTTTGGGGTGCCCAAGCCCAAGACAGAGCCAAGAATCCTTCCGGGACGGGTGTCCGACTTCATTTTTTGTTGCTCAAGCCAAAATGGCATGCCAAGCACGTCTTGTGGGCATGCCCACGTGGTTGCCGGGTCTCTTGCATGCACTAGTCCGCTCACGTTGGCCGTTTTGGGGTGCCCAAGCCCAAGACGAAGCCAATAATCCTTCCGGGACGGGTGTCCAAGTTTCGATTTTTGTTGCTCAAGCGAAAATGGCATGCCAAGCATGTCTTGTGGGCATGCCCACGTGGTTGCCGAGTCTCTTGCGTGCACTAGTCCGCCCACGTTGGCCGTTTTGGGGTGCCCAAGCCCAAGACGGTGCCAAGAATCCTTCCGGGACGACCGGGGGTATTTCGGTCATTTTTCGGGGCATTACCCCGGGCATGGTGTCCGACTTCGTTTTTGGTTGCCCAAGCCAAAATGGCATGCCAACCGTGTCTTGGTGGCAAGCAATGTCGCACCAAGGCATGGGTAAGCCTTGGCAGCGACACCCCAGGAGGGACACCATCCCCCCCTAATATAGCATTCTAAGCCCTTCTCCTAGTGACAGGAGGAGACATTGCCTATGCTCGAGGAGTCATAATGGGGTTTTTTGAAGAAATACGATTTATTTATGCCATAAAATCAATGTAACCACCAAGATAATAAATAAACCCACCTATAAAAAATATTATTTTAATTTTTTTTTCGGTTGGAATATTTTTAATTAATTAATTACTTAAAAATAGCTTAAAAATTATTAAAAAATACGAAAAAAATACGAAAAATCATGGAAAAATTATGGTTGACTTGGGAAAGCTATTCATGTATTTTAGAAAATATTGAGGCGAGTAGAATTGAAGAAGAATGCACAAAGTGGAATTTACAAAGCGTAAAAATAATAAAACGCGAGGATGATAAATAGTGCATGAACTCCAACATGTGGGAACCATTGAGTAATACTTTTGGGGTGTGTGATTCACTCCCATTGTGTTGAACAATCATGCCTTGCCTTCCTTACTACTTCTTTGCGTTCCGTTACGCATGCTCCTGCTACGCGGCTTGTAAGCTGTCTTTTCTTGGTTAGCCGAGCGTTGCCCTTTCGCAAGTTCATCCGAGAGCAATGTCTTTTCGGTAGTTCATGTGCCCTTTCGCAAGTTCATGTGCCGTTACTTGCCTCGCTATATCGTGTCGAGGGTGCACTTCTATTCCGGTATCAAGCATAAAAGCAAACTTAACCTCGTTTTTTATTTCGTGCTCGTTTTATTTGGGATTCCTCCACATGCCATTTGCCCGTTTGTAGGTAGCGAGCCAAGTCGTGCACATTTGTTGGAATCGGCATGGTTTTTGCACGTCGACATGCCAAGTCGATCGTATTTCTAGGTAGCAACATCCGTTTTTGGCCCACCCGACATGAAACCCTTGCACGTTTCTAGCTACAAACCTCGTTTTTGGCACGTACGCATGCTGAGTTATGCACGTTTCTAGGCAGCGGCGTCCGTTTTGGCACGTCGTCGTGCCAAGGCGTGCACGTTTCTAGGCAGCGACATGGTTTTGGCCCAGCCGTTTCTCAAGTCGTTCACGTTTCATGGGTTTTATGCACGTTGACACCCAAGTCGTGCACGTTTCTAGGCAGCGACATGGTTTTTGCCCGGAAACATGCCATGTCGTTCACGTTTCTAGGCAGCGACATGGTTTTGGCCCAGCCCTTTCTCAAGTCGTTCACGTTTCATGGGTTTTATGCACGTTGACACCCAAGTCGTGCACGTTTCTAGGCAGCGACATGGTTTTTGCCCGGAAACATGCCATGTCGTTCACGTTTCTAGGCAGCGACATGGTTTTGCCCCAGCCGTTTCTCAAGTTGCTCACGTTTCATGGGTTTTTTGCACGTTGACACCCAAGTCGTGCACGTTTCTAGGCAGCGACATGGTTTTTGCCCGGAAACATGCCATGTCGTTCACGTTTCTAGGCAGCGACATGGTTTTCCCCCAGCCGTTTCTCAAGTTGCTCACGTTTCATGGGTTTTTTGCACGTTGACACCCAAGTCGTGCACGTTTCTAGGCAGCGACATGGTTTTTGCCCGGAAACATGCCATGTCGTTCACGTTTCTAGGCAGCGACATGGTTTTCCCCCAGCCGTTTCTCAAGTTGCTCACGTTTCATGGGTTTTTTGCACGTTGACACCCAAGTCCTGCACGTTTCTAGGCAGCGACATGGTTTTCGCCCGGAAACATGCCATGTCGTTCACGTTTCTAGGCAGCGACATGGTTTTACCCCAGCCGTTTCTCAAGTTGCTCACGTTTCATGGGTTTTTTGCACGTTGACACCCAAGTCCTGCACGTTTCTAGGCAGCGACATGGTTTTTGCCCGGAAACATGCCATGTCGTTCACGTTTCTAGGCAGCGACATGGTTTTACCCCAGCCGTTTCTCAAGTTGCTCACGTTTCATGGGTTTTTTGCACGTTGACACCCAAGTCCTGCACGTTTCTAGGCAGCCACATGGTTTTTGCCCGGAAACATGCCATGTCGTTCACGTTTCTAGGCAGCGACATGGTTTTACCCCAGCCGTTTCTCAAGTTGCTCACGTTTCATGGGTTTTTTGCACGTTGACACCCAAGTCCTGCACGTTTCTAGGCAGCGACATGGTTTTTGCCCGGAAACTTGCCATGTCGTTCACGTTTCTAGGCAGCGACATGGTTTTCCCCCAGCCGTTTCTCAAGTCGTTCACGTTTCATGGGTTTTATGCACGTTGACACCCAAGTCCTGCACGTTTCTAGGCAGCGACATGGTTTTTGCCCGGAGACTTGCCATGTCGTGCACGTTTCTAGGCAGCGACATGGTTTTGCCCCAGCCGTTTCTCAAGTTGCTCACGTTTCATGGGTTTTTTGCACGTTGACACCCAAGTCCTGCACGTTTCTAGGCAGCGACATGGTTTTTGCCCGGAAACATGCCATGTCGTTCACGTTTCTAGGCAGCGACATGGTTTTGCCCCAGCCGTTTCTCAAGTTGCTCACGTTTCATGGGTTTTTTGCACGTTGACACCCAAGTCGTTCACGTTTCTAGGCAGCGACATGGTTTTGCCCCAGCCGTTTCTCAAGTTGCTCACGTTTCATGGGTTTTTTGCACGTTGACACCCAAGTCCTGCACGTTTCTAGGCAGCGACATGGTTTTTGCCCGGAAACATGCCATGTCGTTCACGTTTCTAGGCAGCGACATGGTTTTACCCCAGCCGTTTCTCAAGTTGCTCACGTTTCATCGGTTTTTTGCACGTTGACACCCAAGTCCTGCACGTTTCTAGGCAGCGACATGGTTTTTGCCCGGAAACATGCCATGTCGTTCACGTTTCTAGGCAGCGACATGGTTTTGCCCCAGCCGTTTCTCAAGTTGCTCACGTTTCATGGGTTTTTTGCACGTTGACACCCAAGTCCTGCACGTTTCTAGGCAGCGACATGGTTTTTGCCCGGAAACTTGCCATGTCGTTCACGTTTCTAGGCAGCGACATGGTTTTACCCCAGCCGTTTCTCAAGTTGCTCACGTTTCATGGGTTTTTTGCACGTTGACACCCAAGTCCTGCACGTTTCTAGGCAGCGACATGGTTTTTGCCCGGAAACATGCCATGTCGTTCACGTTTCTTTGCAGCGACATGGTTTTACCCCAGCCGTTTCTCAAGTTGCTCACGTTTCATGGGTTTTTTGCACGTTGACACCCAAGTCCTGCACGTTTCTAGGCAGCGACATGGTTTTTGCCCGGAAACTTGCCATGTCGTGCACGTTTCTAGGCAGCGACAAGGTTTTGCCCCAGCCGTTTCTCAAGTTCCTCACGTTTCATGGGTTTTTTGCACGTTGACACCCAAGTCCTGCACGTTTCTAGGCAGCGACATGGTTTTTGCCCGGAAACTTGCCATGTCGTTCACGTTTCTAGGCAGCGACATGGTTTTCCCCCAGCCGTTTCTCAAGTTGCTCACGTTTCATGGGTTTTTTGCACGTTGACACCCAAGTCGTGCACGTTTCTAGGCAGCGACATGGTTTTTGCCCGGAAACATGCCATGTCGTTCACGTTTCTAGGCAGCGACATGGTTTTGCCCCAGCCGTTTCTCAAGTTGCTCACGTTTCATGGGTTTTTTGCACGTTGACACCCAAGTCGTTCACGTTTCTAGGCAGCGACATGGTTTTGCCCCAGCCGTTTCTCAAGTTGCTCACGTTTCATGGGTTTTTTGCACGTTGACACCCAAGTCGTGCACGTTTCTAGGCAGCGACATGGTTTTTGCCCGGAAACATGCCATGTCGTTCACGTTTCTAGGCAGCGACATGGTTTTGCCCCAGCCGTTTCTCAAGTTGCTCACGTTTCATGGGTTTTTTGCACGTTGACACCCAAGTCCTGCACGTTTCTAGGCAGCGACATGGTTTTTGCCCGGAAACATGCCATGTCGTTCACGTTTCTAGGCAGCGACATGGTTTTGCCCCAGCCGTTTCTCAAGTTGCTCACGTTTCATGGGTTTTTTGCACGTTGACACCCAAGTCGTGCACGTTTCTAGGCAGCGACATGGTTTTTGCCCGGAAACATGCCATGTCGTTCACGTTTCTAGGCAGCGACATGGTTTTCCCCCAGCCGTTTCTCAAGTTGCTCACGTTTCATGGGTTTTTTGCACGTTGACACCCAAGTCGTGCACGTTTCTAGGCAGCGACATGGTTTTTGCCCGGAAACATGCCATGTCGTTCACGTTTCTAGGCAGCGACATGGTTTTCCCCCAGCCGTTTCTCAAGTTGCTCACGTTTCATGGGTTTTTTGCACGTTGACACCCAAGTCCTGCACGTTTCTAGGCAGCGACATGGTTTTCGCCCGGAAACATGCCATGTCGTTCACGTTTCTAGGCAGCGACATGGTTTTACCCCAGCCGTTTCTCAAGTTGCTCACGTTTCATGGGTTTTTTGCACGTTGACACCCAAGTCCTGCACGTTTCTAGGCAGCGACATGGTTTTTGCCCGGAAACATGCCATGTCGTTCACGTTTCTAGGCAGCGACATGGTTTTACCCCAGCCGTTTCTCAAGTTGCTCACGTTTCATGGGTTTTTTGCACGTTGACACCCAAGTCCTGCACGTTTCTAGGCAGCCACATGGTTTTTGCCCGGAAACATGCCATGTCGTTCACGTTTCTAGGCAGCGACATGGTTTTACCCCAGCCGTTTCTCAAGTTGCTCACGTTTCATGGGTTTTTTGCACGTTGACACCCAAGTCCTGCACGTTTCTAGGCAGCGACATGGTTTTTGCCCGGAAACTTGCCATGTCGTTCACGTTTCTAGGCAGCGACATGGTTTTCCCCCAGCCGTTTCTCAAGTCGTTCACGTTTCATGGGTTTTATGCACGTTGACACCCAAGTCCTGCACGTTTCTAGGCAGCGACATGGTTTTTGCCCGGAGACTTGCCATGTCGTGCACGTTTCTAGGCAGCGACATGGTTTTGCCCCAGCCGTTTCTCAAGTTGCTCACGTTTCATGGGTTTTTTGCACGTTGACACCCAAGTCCTGCACGTTTCTAGGCAGCGACATGGTTTTTGCCCGGAAACATGCCATGTCGTTCACGTTTCTAGGCAGCGACATGGTTTTGCCCCAGCCGTTTCTCAAGTTGCTCACGTTTCATGGGTTTTTTGCACGTTGACACCCAAGTCGTTCACGTTTCTAGGCAGCGACATGGTTTTGCCCCAGCCGTTTCTCAAGTTGCTCACGTTTCATGGGTTTTTTGCACGTTGACACCCAAGTCCTGCACGTTTCTAGGCAGCGACATGGTTTTTGCCCGGAAACATGCCATGTCGTTCACGTTTCTAGGCAGCGACATGGTTTTACCCCAGCCGTTTCTCAAGTTGCTCACGTTTCATCGGTTTTTTGCACGTTGACACCCAAGTCCTGCACGTTTCTAGGCAGCGACATGGTTTTTGCCCGGAAACATGCCATGTCGTTCACGTTTCTAGGCAGCGACATGGTTTTGCCCCAGCCGTTTCTCAAGTTGCTCACGTTTCATGGGTTTTTTGCACGTTGACACCCAAGTCCTGCACGTTTCTAGGCAGCGACATGGTTTTTGCCCGGAAACTTGCCATGTCGTTCACGTTTCTAGGCAGCGACATGGTTTTACCCCAGCCGTTTCTCAAGTTGCTCACGTTTCATGGGTTTTTTGCACGTTGACACCCAAGTCCTGCACGTTTCTAGGCAGCGACATGGTTTTTGCCCGGAAACATGCCATGTCGTTCACGTTTCTTTGCAGCGACATGGTTTTACCCCAGCCGTTTCTCAAGTTGCTCACGTTTCATGGGTTTTTTGCACGTTGACACCCAAGTCCTGCACGTTTCTAGGCAGCGACATGG
>JAHSPW020000088.1:85000-92500 GCA_019985065.2 Arctostaphylos glauca | reverse complement strand
TGGCCACTTTTGGTTGCCAAGCCATGCAAACCGACTTGTTGGTGAGCCCATCATTGGTAACATGAACAAAGGAGTAGGCAATCCAAGCAAAACAAATGGTTTTTTTTTTTTTTTTTTGGGGGGGGGGGGGGGGGATTGCCCAGCAAAGAAGGGAGGTGTCAAGAAAGGGGGTAAGACATCATGATTTAGGGAGGGGGGATTGTATAGCAAAGAGGGGGGTGTCAAGAAAGGGGGTAAGGACATCACGCCATACATTTTGCGCATCGCACCTTTAATGCTTTGCACCGAAGTGCTCCGCACCGCAAGTACTACTGCACAAATTTGCCGCATATGACGGTTACCCGCCAAGTGACACCCTTGGCATTATGAACAAAGGGCTAGGCAATCCAAGCAAAGCAACGATTTGGGGAGGGGGATTGTCAAGCAAAGAGGGGGGGTGTCAAGAAAGGGGGTAAGGAAAGGGGGGATTGTCAAGCAAAGAGGGGGGTGTCAAGAAAGGGGGTAGGCAATATGAACACAAGACTAGGCAATCTAAGCAAAGCAACGATTTTTTTTTTTTTTTTTTGGGGTGGGGGGGGGTGGGGGGAAGGAAGCACTACTACCTCTCAACAAAGAGACATCCCCTGGGCACATGCTGTAGATTTTAGGCTTTAAATACCATTAGCTAAGCATGCAAAGCCGTTCGGGGGTGACAATGCGTCCTCGAGGGCAGTTACATTTCCAATATTTCCATGCAAAAAACGGGGAGGAGCGGGGGGAAGGGGGGGGGGGGGCGCTCGGCAAGGAGGCATCCGGACATAGCTTGGCATGGTTAGTGTCTTACTTCTTGGAAGCCATTCACTAACCATGCCAAGCCATGTGGGGATGCCAATGTATCATCGAGGGTGGCCACTTTTGGTTGCCAAGCCATGCAAACCGACTTGTTGGTGAGCCCATCATTGGTAACATGAACAAAGGAGTAGGCAATCCAAGCAAAACAAATGGTTTTTTTTTTTTTTTTTGGGGGGGGGGGGGGATTGCCCAGCAAAGAAGGGAGGTGTCAAGAAAGGGGGTAAGACATCATGATTTAGGGAGGGGGGATTGTATAGCAAAGAGGGGGGTGTCAAGAAAGGGGGTAAGGACATCACGCCATACATTTTGCGCATCGCACCTTTAATGCTTTGCACCGAAGTGCTCCGCACCGCAAGTACTACTGCACAAATTTCCCGCATATGATGGTTACCCGCCAAGTGACACCCTTGGCATTATGAACAAAGGACTAGGCAATCCAAGCAAAGCAACGATTTAGGGAGGGGGATTGTCAAGCAAAGAGGGGGGGGTGTCAAGAAAGGGGGTAAGGAAAGGGGGGATTGTCAAGCAAAGAGGGGGGTGTCAAGAAAGGGGGTAGGCAATATGAACACAAGACTAGGCAATCTAAGCAAAGCAACGATTTTTTTTTTTTTTTTGGGGTGGGGGGGGGGGGGGGGGGGGGGAAGGAAGCACTACTACCTCTCAACAAAGAGACATCCCCTGGGCACATGCTGTAGATTTTAGGCTTTAAATACCATTAGCTAAGCATGCAAAGCCGTTCGGGGGTGACAATGCGTCCTCGAGGGCAGTTACATTTCCAATATTTCCATGCAAAAAACGGGGAGGAGCGAGGGGAAGGGGGGGGGGGGGGGCGCTCGGCAAGGAGGCATCCGGACATAGCTTGGCATGGTTAGTGTCTTACTTCTTGGAAGCCATTCACTAACCATGCCAAGCCATGTGGGGATGCCAATGTATCATCGAGGGTGGCCACTTTTGGTTGCCAAGCCATGCAAACCGACTTGTTGGTGAGCCCATCATTGGTAACATGAACAAAGGAGTAGGCAATCCAAGCAAAACAAATGGTTTTTTTTTTTTTTTTTTTTTTTGGGGGGGGGGGGGGGGATTGCCCAGCAAAGAAGGGAGGTGTCAAGAAAGGGGGTAAGACATCATGATTTAGGGAGGGGGGATTGTATAGCAAAGAGGGGGGTGTCAAGAAAGGGGGTAAGGACATCACGCCATACATTTTGCGCATCGCACCTTTAATGCTTTGCACCGAAGTGCTCCGCACCGCAAGTACTACTGCACAAATTTCCCGCATATGATGGTTACCCGCCAAGTGTCACCCTTGGCATTATGAACACAGGACTAGGCAATCCAAGCAAAGCTACGATTTAAGGAGCGGGATTGTCAAGCAAAGAGGGGGGTGTCAAGAAAGGGGGTAAGGACAGGGGGGATTGTCAAGCAAAGAGGGGGGTGTCAAGGAAGGGGGTAAGGACATCACGCCATACATTTTGCGCATCGCACCTTTAATGCTTTGCACCGAAGTGCTCCGCACCGCAAGTACTACTGCACAAATTTCCCGCATATGATGGTTACCCGCCAAGTGACACCCTTGGCAATATGAACAAAGGACTAGGCAATCCAAGAAAAGCAACGGTTTGAGAAGGGGGGGAGGGTGGGGTGGGGGGAGGGGGGCTCTCAGCATGGAGGCATCCGAACATAGCTTGGCATGATCAGTGTCTGACTTCTTGGGAAGCCGTTCACTAATCATGCCAAGCCATGTCGGGATGCCAATGCTTCGAGGGTGGCCACTTTTTGGTTGCCAAGCCATGCCAACCGACTGTTGGCAACCCCTCTCAACAAGAGGCATCCGAACATAGCTTGGCATGGTTAGTGTCTGACTTCTTGGGAAGCCGTTCACTAATCATGCCAAGCCATGTGGGGATTCCAATGCTTCGAGGGTGGCCACTTTATGGTTGCCAAGCCAAGCCATGCCAACCGACTGTTGGCGACCCCTCTCAGCAAGAGGCATCCGAACATATCTTGGCATGGTCAGTGTCTGTCTTCTTAGGAAGCCGTTCACTAATCATGCCAAGCCATGTGGGGATGCCAATGCTTCGAGGGTGGCCACTTTTTGGTTGCCAAGCCAAGCCATGCCAACCGACTGTTGGCGACCCCTCTCAGCAAGAGGCATCCGAACATATCTTGGCATGGTCAGTGTCTGACTTCTTAGGAAGCCGTTCACTAATCATGCCAAGCCATGTGGGGATGCCAATGCTCCGAGGGTGGCCACTTCTTGGTTGCCAAGCCATGCCAACCGACTGTTGGCGACCCCTCTCAGCAAGAGGCATCCGAACATAGCTTGGCATGGTCAGTGTCTGACTTCTTGGGAAGCCGTTCACTAATCATGCCAAGCCATGTGGGGATGCCAATGCATCATCGAGGGTGGCCACTTATGGTTGCCAAGCCAAAAACGATGCCAACCGACATGTCGGCAAGCCTTCCGAAGGAACACATCGTTGCCAAGGCTTGGCCGAGGCATGTGCATGCACTAGGCCCACCCACGTAGGCCGTTTTGGGGTGCCCATGCCCAAAACAATGCCAACAAGCCTTCCAACCCGACCGGGGGTATTATTTCGATCATTTTTTCAGGCATTACCCTGGGCAAGGTGCCCGAGTTCGTTTTTGGTTGCTCAAGCCAAAATGGCATGCCAAGCACGTCTTGTGGGCATGCCCACGTGGTTGCCAAGTCTATTGCGTGCACTAGTCCGCCCGCGTTGGCCATTTTGGGGTGCCCAAGCCCAAGACAGAGCCAAGAATCCTTCCGGGACGGGTGTCCGACTTCATTTTTTGTTGCTCAAGCCAAAATGGCATGCCAAGCACGTCTTGTGGGCATGCCCACGTGGTTGCCGGGTCTCTTGCATGCACTAGTCCGCTCACGTTGGCCGTTTTGGGGTGCCCAAGCCCAAGACGAAGCCAATAATCCTTCCGGGACGGGTGTCCAAGTTTCGATTTTTGTTGCTCAAGCGAAAATGGCATGCCAAGCATGTCTTGTGGGCATGCCCACGTGGTTGCCGAGTCTCTTGCGTGCACTAGTCCGCCCACGTTGGCCGTTTTGGGGTGCCCAAGCCCAAGACGGTGCCAAGAATCCTTCCGGGACGACCGGGGGTATTTCGGTCATTTTTCGGGGCATTACCCCGGGCATGGTGTCCGACTTCGTTTTTGGTTGCCCAAGCCAAAATGGCATGCCAACCGTGTCTTGGTGGCAAGCAATGTCGCACCAAGGCATGGGTAAGCCTTGGCAGCGACACCCCAGGAGGGACACCATCCCCCCCTAATATAGCATTCTAAGCCCTTCTCCTAGTGACAGGAGGAGACATTGCCTATGCTCGAGGAGTCATAATGGGGTTTTTTGAAGAAATACGATTTATTTATGCCATAAAATCAATGTAACCACCAAGATAATAAATAAACCCACCTATAAAAAATATTATTTTAATTTTTTTTTCGGTTGGAATATTTTTAATTAATTAATTACTTAAAAATAGCTTAAAAATTATTAAAAAATACGAAAAAAATACGAAAAATCATGGAAAAATTATGGTTGACTTGGGAAAGCTATTCATGTATTTTAGAAAATATTGAGGCGAGTAGAATTGAAGAAGAATGCACAAAGTGGAATTTACAAAGCGTAAAAATAATAAAACGCGAGGATGATAAATAGTGCATGAACTCCAACATGTGGGAACCATTGAGTAATACTTTTGGGGTGTGTGATTCACTCCCATTGTGTTGAACAATCATGCCTTGCCTTCCTTACTACTTCTTTGCGTTCCGTTACGCATGCTCCTGCTACGCGGCTTGTAAGCTGTCTTTTCTTGGTTAGCCGAGCGTTGCCCTTTCGCAAGTTCATCCGAGAGCAATGTCTTTTCGGTAGTTCATGTGCCCTTTCGCAAGTTCATGTGCCGTTACTTGCCTCGCTATATCGTGTCGAGGGTGCACTTCTATTCCGGTATCAAGCATAAAAGCAAACTTAACCTCGTTTTTTATTTCGTGCTCGTTTTATTTGGGATTCCTCCACATGCCATTTGCCCGTTTGTAGGTAGCGAGCCAAGTCGTGCACATTTGTTGGAATCGGCATGGTTTTTGCACGTCGACATGCCAAGTCGATCGTATTTCTAGGTAGCAACATCCGTTTTTGGCCCACCCGACATGAAACCCTTGCACGTTTCTAGCTACAAACCTCGTTTTTGGCACGTACGCATGCTGAGTTATGCACGTTTCTAGGCAGCGGCGTCCGTTTTGGCACGTCGTCGTGCCAAGGCGTGCACGTTTCTAGGCAGCGACATGGTTTTGGCCCAGCCGTTTCTCAAGTCGTTCACGTTTCATGGGTTTTATGCACGTTGACACCCAAGTCGTGCACGTTTCTAGGCAGCGACATGGTTTTTGCCCGGAAACATGCCATGTCGTTCACGTTTCTAGGCAGCGACATGGTTTTGGCCCAGCCCTTTCTCAAGTCGTTCACGTTTCATGGGTTTTATGCACGTTGACACCCAAGTCGTGCACGTTTCTAGGCAGCGACATGGTTTTTGCCAGGAAACATGCCATGTCGATCACGTTTCTAGGCAGCGACATGGTTTTGCCCCAGCCGTTTCTCAAGTTGCTCACGTTTCATGGGTTTTTTGCACGTTGACACCCAAGTCGTGCACGTTTCTAGGCAGCGACATGGTTTTTGCCCGGAAACATGCCATGTCGTTCACGTTTCTAGGCAGCGACATGGTTTTCCCCCAGCCGTTTCTCAAGTTGCTCACGTTTCATGGGTTTTTTGCACGTTGACACCCAAGTCCTGCACGTTTCTAGGCAGCGACATGGTTTTCGCCCGGAAACATGCCATGTCGTTCACGTTTCTAGGCAGCGACATGGTTTTACCCCAGCCGTTTCTCAAGTTGCTCACGTTTCATGGGTTTTTTGCACGTTGACACCCAAGTCCTGCACGTTTCTAGGTAGCCACATGGTTTTTGCCCGGAAACATGCCATGTCGTTCACGTTTCTAGGCAGCGACATGGTTTTACCCCAGCCGTTTCTCAAGTTGCTCACGTTTCATGGGTTTTTTGCACGTTGACACCCAAGTCCTGCACGTTTCTAGGCAGCGACATGGTTTTTGCCCGGAAACTTGCCATGTCGTTCACGTTTCTAGGCAGCGACATGGTTTTCCCCCAGCCGTTTCTCAAGTCGTTCACGTTTCATGGGTTTTTTGCACGTTGACACCCAAGTCCTGCACGTTTCTAGGCAGCGACATGGTTTTTGCCCGGAAACTTGCCATGTCGTGCACGTTTCTAGGCAGCGACATGGTTTTGCCCCAGCCGTTTCTCAAGTTGCTCACGTTTCATGGGTTTTTTGCACGTTGACACCCAAGTCCTGCACGTTTCTAGGCAGCGACATGGTTTTTGCCCGGAAACATGCCATGTCGTTCACGTTTCTAGGCAGCGACATGGTTTTGGCCCAGCCGTTTCTCAAGTTGCTCACGTTTCATGGGTTTTTTGCACGTTGACACCCAAGTCCTGCACGTTTCTAGGCAGCGACATGGTTTTTGCCCGGAAACATGCCATGTCGTTCACGTTTCTAGGCAGCGACATGGTTTTGCCCCAGCCGTTTCTCAAGTTGCTCACGTTTCATGGGTTTTTTGCACGTTGACACCCAAGTCCTGCACGTTTCTAGGCAGCGACATGGTTTTTGCCCGGAAACATGCCATGTCGTTCACGTTTCTAGGCAGCGACATGGTTTTACCCCAGCCGTTTCTCAAGTTGCTCACGTTTCATCGGTTTTTTGCACGTTGACACCCAAGTCCTGCACGTTTCTAGGCAGCGACATGGTTTTTGCCCGGAAACATGCCATGTCGTTCACGTTTCTAGGCAGCGACATGGTTTTGCCCCAGCCGTTTCTCAAGTTGCTCACGTTTCATGGGTTTTTTGCACGTTGACACCCAAGTCCTGCACGTTTCTAGGCAGCGACATGGTTTTTGCCCGGAAACTTGCCATGTCGTTCACGTTTCTAGGCAGCGACATGGTTTTACCCCAGCCGTTTCTCAAGTTGCTCACGTTTCATGGGTTTTTTGCACGTTGACACCCAAGTCCTGCACGTTTCTAGGCAGCGACATGGTTTTTGCCCGGAAACATGCCATGTCGTTCACGTTTCTTTGCAGCGACATGGTTTTACCCCAGCCGTTTCTCAAGTTGCTCACGTTTCATGGGTTTTTTGCACGTTGACACCCAAGTCCTGCACGTTTCTAGGCAGCGACATGGTTTTTGCCCGGAAACTTGCCATGTCGTGCACGTTTCTAGGCAGCGACAAGGTTTTGCCCCAGCCGTTTCTCAAGTTCCTCACGTTTCATGGGTTTTTTGCACGTTGACACCCAAGTCCTGCACGTTTCTAGGCAGCGACATGGTTTTTGCCCGGAAACTTGCCATGTCGTGCACGTTTCTAGGCAGCGACAAGGTTTTGCCCCAGCCGTTTCTCAAGTTCCTCACGTTTCATGGGTTTTTTGCACGTTGACACCCAAGTCCTGCACGTTTCTAGGCAGCGACATGGTTTTTGCCCGGAAACTTGCCATGTCGTTCACGTTTCTAGGCAGCGACATGGTTTTCCCCCAGCCGTTTCTCAAGTTGCTCACGTTTCATGGGTTTTTTGCACGTTGACACCCAAGTCGTGCAC
>JAHSPW020000088.1:25000-75000 GCA_019985065.2 Arctostaphylos glauca | reverse complement strand
TGCAAAAAACGGGGAGGAGCGGGGGGAAGGGGGGGGGGGGGGGGCGCTCGGCAAGGAGGCATCCGGACATAGCTTGGCATGGTTAGTGTCTTACTTCTTGGAAGCCATTCACTAACCATGCCAAGCCATGTGGGGATGCCAATGTATCATCGAGGGTGGCCACTTTTGGTTGCCAAGCCATGCAAACCGACTTGTTGGTGAGCCCATCATTGGTAACATGAACAAAGGAGTAGGCAATCCAAGCAAAACAAATGGTTTTTTTTTTTTTTTTTTGGGGGGGGGGGGGGGGGATTGCCCAGCATAGAAGGGAGGTGTCAAGAAAGGGGGTAAGACATCATGATTTAGGGAGGGGGGATTGTATAGCAAAGAGGGGGGTGTCAAGAAAGGGGGTAAGGACATCACGCCATACATTTTGCGCATCGCACCTTTAATGCTTTGCACCGAAGTGCTCCGCACCGCAAGTACTACTGCACAAATTTCCCGCATATGATGGTTACCCGCCAAGTGACACCCTTGGCATTATGAACAAAGGACTAGGCAATCCAAGCAAAGCAACGATTTAGGGAGGGGGATTGTCAAGCAAAGAGGGGGGGTGTCAAGAAAGGGGGTAAGGAAAGGGGGGATTGTCAAGCAAAGAGGGGGGTGTCAAGAAAGGGGGTAGGCAATATGAACACAAGACTAGGCAATCTAAGCAAAGCAACGATTTTTTTTTTTTTTTTGGGGTGGGGGGGGGGGGGGGGGGAAGGAAGCACTACTACCTCTCAACAAAGAGACATCCCCTGGGCACATGCTGTAGATTTTAGGCTTTAAATACCATTAGCTAAGCATGCAAAGCCGTTCGGGGGTGACAATGCGTCCTCGAGGGCAGTTACATTTCCAATATTTCCATGCAAAAAACGGGGAGGAGCGGGGGGAGGGGGGGGGGGGGGCGCTCGGCAAGGAGGCATCCGGACATAGCTTGGCATGGTTAGTGTCTTACTTCTTGGAAGCCATTCACTAACCATGCCAAGCCATGTGGGGATGCCAATGTATCATCGAGGGTGGCCACTTTTGGTTGCCAAGCCATGCAAACCGACTTGTTGGTGAGCCCATCATTGGTAACATGAACAAAGGAGTAGGCAATCCAAGCAAAACAAATGGTTTTTTTTTTTTTTTTTTTTTTTGGGGGGGGGGGGGGGGGATTGCCCAGCAAAGAAGGGAGGTGTCAAGAAAGGGGGTAAGACATCATGATTTAGGGAGGGGGGATTGTATAGCAAAGAGGGGGGTGTCAAGAAAGGGGGTAAGGACATCACGCCATACATTTTGCGCATCGCACCTTTAATGCTTTGCACCGAAGTGCTCCGCACCGCAAGTACTACTGCACAAATTTCCCGCATATGATGGTTACCCGCCAAGTGACACCCTTGGCATTATGAACACAGGACTAGGCAATCCAAGCAAAGCTACGATTTAAGGAGCGGGATTGTCAAGCAAAGAGGGGGGTGTCAAGAAAGGGGGTAAGGACAGGGGGGATTGTCAAGCAAAGAGGGGGGTGTCAAGGAAGGGGGTAAGGACATCACGCCATACATTTTGCGCATCGCACCTTTAATGCTTTGCACCGAAGTGCTCCGCACCGCAAGTACTACTGCACAAATTTCCCGCATATGATGGTTACCCGCCAAGTGACACCCTTGGCAATATGAACAAAGGACTAGGCAATCCAAGAAAAGCAACGGTTTGAGAAGGGGGGGAGGGTGGGGTGGGGGGAGGGGGGCTCTCAGCATGGAGGCATCCGAACATAGCTTGGCATGATCAGTGTCTGACTTCTTGGGAAGCCGTTCACTAATCATGCCAAGCCATGTCGGGATGCCAATGCTTCGAGGGTGGCCACTTTTTGGTTGCCAAGCCATGCCAACCGACTGTTGGCAACCCCTCTCAACAAGAGGCATCCGAACATAGCTTGGCATGGTTAGTGTCTGACTTCTTGGGAAGCCGTTCACTAATCATGCCAAGCCATGTGGGGATGCCAATGCTTCGAGGGTGGCCACTTTATGGTTGCCAAGCCAAGCCATGCCAACCGACTGTTGGCGACCCCTCTCAGCAAGAGGCATCCGAACATATCTTGGCATGGTCAGTGTCTGTCTTCTTAGGAAGCCGTTCACTAATCATGCCAAGCCATGTGGGGATGCCAATGCTTCGAGGGTGGCCACTTTTTGGTTGCCAAGCCAAGCCATGCCAACCGACTGTTGGCGACCCCTCTCAGCAAGAGGCATCCGAACATATCTTGGCATGGTCAGTGTCTGACTTCTTAGGAAGCCGTTCACTAATCATGCCAAGCCATGTGGGGATGCCAATGCTCCGAGGGTGGCCACTTCTTGGTTGCCAAGCCATGCCAACCGACTGTTGGCGACCCCTCTCAGCAAGAGGCATCCGAACATAGCTTGGCATGGTCAGTGTCTGACTTCTTGGGAAGCCGTTCACTAATCATGCCAAGCCATGTGGGGATGCCAATGCATCATCGAGGGTGTAAGGACCCGGAAAATTTGAGTTTTTAAAATGTTTATTTGAAGGTTTATTTTGAATAAATAAAATGAGTTTAAGGTGATAATTATCGGGTTATGATTTTAGGAACCGGACCCGGAGTCTTTTATGTTATTTCGTACGCGTATTCTTATTTGGCTAAGCTATTGGGTGCTCTTGTGGGGGGCTAAAAATCAGATTTTTAGCCTAAGGGAGGAAATAAACCCCCATTTTCCCCCTTAGCTCTCTCTCACTCCCCTTTGCTCTCCCCTCCCTCTCTCTACAAATTCCATCTTCTCCCTTCACCATTGTCAAATTCCTCGGAGGTTTAGAAGCTTTGCATCGTGTCTAGCAAGGAGCTAAGGCCGGATCGTGGAGTGAAGCTAGGAAAGTTCGGATTTGAAGCTCGGGAGCATCACCAAGCTAGGGCTTCTTTCTTTGAGCAAGATCTTCCATTTCAAGGCTTGAGGTAGGGATTTCTACCTTGTATTATGTGTTTGTGAAGTGTTTTGGTACCTATTTCATGGTTAGATTGCTGTTTTGGTGTGGTTTGGTTCGTTGGAGAAATCTGCGATCGCGCAGTTTTTCTGCAGATCGCGTTCGGGCGTCCGGACGGGAGTCAGGGGCGTCCGGACGGCTGGCCCAGGATTTTGGACAGAGAGATGGTAAAACTGGCGTCCGGACGGGATAGCCCGGCGTCCGGACGGAGCCGGCCCGGCGTCCGGACGGGACCGGACGGTGACCGGGCGGCCGGTTGTTTTGCGTGCCGAGTTCTTTTTTATTACATATATTACCGTGGAATGTCATTATTTGGTGTTTTGATATGAATGTAGGTCATTGGAATTGGTTGTGTATGAATGAAATGATTGTACGTGACATTGATTCTCGACTTGTCATATGTTGTTGGGAATGAAAGGATAACGAGACTAGTACCCGGAATGGGATTGTGCTAGGCGGATAATGAGACTAGTACCCGGAATGGGATCGTGCTAGGCGGATTATGAGACTAGTACCCGGAATGGGATTGTGCTAGGCGGATGATGAGACTAGTACCCGGAATGGGATTGTGCTAGGCGGATGATGAGACTAGTACCCGGATGGGAATGTGCTAGGAGGAGCCATGAATTGGCATTGCCTAACCTCCGTTGGGAGAAAAGTTAGGACGTAACACATATTGACTCGATGAAATTGGGATTGATGGGTAATGGGTGTGATTGATGGATAGATTGAAACCCTTGTGGGTATGTTTTGTTTTGTTGAAGGTGTTGCATTGGTATATCATGTTATATTGCGTGCCATGCATCTCACACATACATAATCTTGGCATAGATTTTCCTACTGGGCTAGTAGCTCAACCCCTCCATTTCAGGTACCGTTGCGGAGGATTAGCATGGATTGCTTGGCGTGGCATATTTTGAAAAGAATGGTGAAGAAGTTACTAGCATCTGCATGAAAATCTTTTGGGGTAGATGCACCGTAACATTATATGTATTTTGTTAACTCTAGTGGAACTTCTTATCTTTCGGAGATTTATGAATTATGTAACTTGGGCCGATAGTGCCTTTTTATCTCTTTTTATGGAGACTTTAAGGATTTAAGAGTATTACTTGGTGGTTTTTATTATACGAAATTTGGGGCGTGACAACTTGGTATCAGAGCGAGAGTTGGAACACCTTGAGACCGTGGGGAGACTTAGAGTCTCATGGGTTCAAACTTGCATTTTTGAAAGGGCATGTGTGTGCTTGTGTGCATGACATTCATATGCATCATACAATTTGTTTCTTGTGAGTAAGCATAGAATTGATAAAGTAAGTTGGATTTCCGTGTTGGGCATTGGCCTTGTATTGTGTGGTTGTTGATCTTGTTAGTGTTTACACATTGTAGAGATAT
Organism: Arctostaphylos glauca; assembly: GCA_019985065.2. Classification (NCBI taxonomy): domain Eukaryota; kingdom Viridiplantae; phylum Streptophyta; class Magnoliopsida; order Ericales; family Ericaceae; genus Arctostaphylos; species Arctostaphylos glauca. The sequence continues at coordinate 70,611 of JAHSPW020000088.1, read as the reverse complement.
GCCTCCTAGGCGTGGTGTGAGATTGGGCGGACCGCGAGGCCGAAGCCAAAGCGGTGGTCGTTATCGTGAGATTCCGTTGGAGGATGTCGTAAGTCAACAGAGGGAAGCTCCTCGTATGGATAGGGCAAATGAAGAAGTTGAGCAAAACGAGGAACCACCGGCTGCTCCGGAGGTGTTTGCTCGGGAGTTTGTGGCGGCTCTCGCCGAAGCCAACATGTTGAGGACCGGTACGAGGGCCGAGGATGGAAACAGGGCAATGGATGCCATGAGGGAGTTTCGACGTTTGAACCCACCACTGTTTGGCGGGGAATGTGGTGATTTTCTAGCTGCTGATTATTGGTTGTCCGAGATCAACAAACTGTTTGATGCCTTGGACATTGTGGAGGATAGCATTAGAGTCAAGATTGTGGCGTGCCAATTGACGGGGGAAGCAAATGAGTGGTGGAAGTCGGTTTTGGGATCACGGAAAGATGCGAGGAGGGCTGCGAGGCGGGCAGCTGGAACTAGTGAGCCGGACAGGGAGACTTTGACTTGGGCGGACTTTGAGGTTCTCTTTGAGAACCAGTACTTCCCGGAATCTTATCGTGACCAGTTGCGTGAACAGTTTGAGACATTGGAGCAGGGAAACATGACGGTGTCAGAGTATGCTGCAAGGTTCCAAACTTTGTCCCGTTTTGCACCAGAGCTTGTGGCTTCGGAAGCCCGTAAGTGCAGGCGATTTGAGAGGGGTCTTCACTCCTCAGTTAAGAGGCTCGTGGTGAGCCAACGGAAGATGAATTTTGTGGATGTGGTGGAGTGTGCTAGAAGTGTTGAGTTGCCCAGAGAGGCACAACGGGGTTCCAGAGTGTGGGAACCAAGGCAGCCGAACACGGTGCCAAACTACTCTTCATCTTCGGGGAGTTCGGGAAGTCAGGGGCGTAAGCGCCAGAGGGAACCGTTTCAGTCCCAACGAAGCCATTCAAACCTTAGGCCTGCTGTTTCATCGGGCTCGCGGAGCACTACTTCGAGGCCTTCGAGTGTATGTTTTCGGTGCAATCAACCTGGTCATATCCGTGCTCAGTGCCCGGTGCCTCCTAAAGTTTGTTATACTTGTGGAAAGGAGGATCACATCTCGAAGTTTTGTCCTCAAGGGGGAGGGACACGTAGTGAGGTTGGCTCGGTGCAGCAACCGAGGCAAGGACAAGGACAACAATCCCAAGGGGCTCCACAACGACAGCAACAACCCCATTTTCGCCAAACTACTTCGGTGCAGGGTTCACAAACTGAGAGAGGGGCTAGTTCATCGGCACCAGCAAATTTTGGTCGACGGGGAGGCGGGCATATGCAAGGGCATCAGGTTCCTGCTAGGGCCTACAACATCACTACTGCTATGGCACCTTCGACTTCTCAGAATCCAGACCCGTCGGTTGTAAGGGGTACATTTCTCGTATTCAACTCTTTTGCAAGGGTTTTATTTGATTCTGGAGCATCGCATTCGTTTATTGCTGCATCATTTGCTTGTGATTTGGGTTTGGAGACTACGTTGTTAGACCCACCGTTGTATGTAGAGACGCCTATTGGGGGAAATTCACTACTTGACCGGGTGTGTAGAGATTGCGAGCTTATGATCCTTGACCGTCGCTTTACGTATGACTTCATTGTATTGGGCATGACTGGGTTTGATGTTATTTTGGGTATGGACTGGTTGTCTACCCATCGTGCCATGATAGATTGTTTTAAGCGCCGAGTCCGTATTTGTTCGCCGGTGGATGGTTGCTTTGAGTTCTTTGGAGAACGCCGGGAACCGCTAGAACCTTATCTTTATGAACCCCAAGAGCGAGACTCCATTTATGCCTTGTTGGCTAGTTTGACACTTGATGAGAATGTGCTTGAACGGGGTGAGTTGCCATTAGTGGTTCGAGAATTTCCGGATGTGTTTCCGGAGGAGTTACCCGGTTTACCTCCTAAGAGAGAGATTGAGTTCACAATAGATTTGGTTCCGGGTACGACACCAATTTCTATGCCTCCGTATCGGTTTGCTCCGGCCGAATTGAAGGAGTTGAAGATTCAATTGCAGGAGTTACAAGATTTGGGTTTCATACGTCCGAGTACGTCACCGTGGGGAGCTCCGGCTTTGTTTGCGCGGAAAAAGGATGGGTCACTACGGTTATGTATCGACTATCGGAAGCTAAACCGTGTAACCGTGAAGAATAAGTACCCAATGCCTAGAATTGACGACTTATTTGATCAACTCCGAGGAGCTAGGTGTTTCTCAAAGATTGACTTGAGATCGGGGTACCATCAGTTGAGAGTCCGGAGTGAGGACATCCCTAAGACTGCCTTTCGGACGCGTTACGGGCACTATGAGTTTGTGGTGATGCCATTTGGGTTGACTAATGCTCCAGCCACGTTTATGGATCTTATGAACCGTATCTTCCGTATGTACCTTGACCAATTTGTGGTGGTGTTCGTTGATGATATTCTGATATACTCAAGTACGGAAGGAGATCATGAAGCGCATTTGGCCATAGTTCTTGGGCTTTTGAGGGAGCATCGGCTTTATGCTAAGTTGAGCAAGTGCGAATTTTGGCTTTCCGAAGTCAAGTTTTTGGGGCATGTTGTTTCGCAAGGAGGGGTGTCTGTTGATCCGGGAAAGATAGAGTCGGTAATGAGTTGGCCACGACCGAAGAACGTTTTTGAAATTCGGAGCTTTTTGGGTTTGGCCGGATATTACCGTCGTTTCGTACTTGACTTTTCTCGCTTGGCGGCACCTATGACCCGATTGACTCGAAAAGGGACGCGTTTTGTTTGGGATGACGCATGCGAGGCTGCGTTTGGAGAGTTGAAGCGGCGTTTGACTAGCGCACCAGTCTTGATAGTACCTGAGAGGGGAGTTGGGTACTCGGTGTATTGTGATGCATCGAGAGAGGGACTTGGGTGTGTCTTAATGCAGAAGGGACGAGTTGTGGCCTATGGATCAAGGCAACTGAAGATACACGAACAGAACTATCCAACTCATGACTTGGAGCTGGGCGCAGTGGTGTTTGCTTTGAAGATTTGGCGACATTACCTCTATGGTGAGAAGTTTGAAGTCTTCTCCGACCACAAGAGTTTGAAATACTTGTTCTCTCAGAAGGAGCTGAATTTGAGACAACGCCGTTGGATGGAACATATTGAAGACTATGACTTTGAATTGCAATACCACCCGGGAAAGGCAAATGTGGTAGCGGATGCTTTAAGCAGAAAGCCAATTCAATTGGCGAGCTTGGCCATTCGTGAATGGAAGATGGTAGAGGAGTTGGGAAGTTATGCGACGTGTTTTGAGGAGGCTGGTGATGGGGCAATGTTATGCAATATGACGATCAAATCCACCTTATCCACCCGGGTAGTGGATGCTCAACAACATGATGAGGAGACGGAGGAGTTGCGCCGGAAATTCTTAAGTGGAAATGCCCGTGATGGATGGATGATCTATGCGGACCGAGGCCTTCGCTTCCAAGGAAAATTGTTTGTACCCATCTCTTGTCGGGAAGAGATTTTGAGGGAGTTTCACCATTCTCCTTTAGCTGTTCACCCAGGTGGGACAAAGATGTACCATGATTTGCGTCGGCAATTTTGGTGGTGTGGAATGAAGCGGGATGTGGCGAGTTTTGTGGCGAAATGTTTGACATGCCAACAAGTAAAGGCTGAACACCAACGACCCGCAGGGGAGTTGCAACCCTTGCCAATAGCAGAATGGAAATGGGAACATGTGACGATGGATTTTGTTACGGGTTTGCCGAAGTCGCCGAGAGGGCATGATGCTATATGGGTAGTAGTGGACCGTTTGACCAAGACCGCTCACTTTCTACCAATTCGGGTTACTGATTCAGTGGGGAAGCTCAGTCGACTGTATATTCGGGAGATTATCCGATTGCATGGGATTCCAGTTTCTATTGTGTCCGACCGAGACCCTAGATTCACGGCACGGTTTTGGCAAAGTTTGCAAGCGGCACTTGGCACAAACTTATTGTTTAGCACTGCTTACCACCCCCAGACCGATGGGCAATCTGAGCGTACAATTCAAATTCTGGAGGATATGCTTCGGGCATGCGTTCTGGACTTTCGGGGAAATTGGGAGGATCACCTGCCTCTTGTCGAGTTTGCCTACAACAATAGCTATCAATCGAGTATTGAGATGGCACTGTTTGAGGCTTTGTATGGTAGGCCATGTAGATCACCCGTGTGTTGGACCGAGTTGGGTGAGGCCACACTGGTGGGACCGGATTTGATTGGGGAAACTTCCGAGAGTATGAGGTTGATTCGCAAGCAACTTGCGAGGGCGCAAGAGAGGACTACGGAGTTAGTCAAGACAATTCGCCAACGATTACTTACCGCTCAGAGTAGACAGAAAAGTTATGCCGATCGACGCCGTCGTCCATTATCATTTGAGGTGGGGGATCATGTGTTCTTGAAAGTATCGCCACGACGAGGTTTGTCGCGTTTTGGGCGGAGAGGGAAGTTATCACCGAGATATATCGGGCCGTTTGATGTCATTGAGAGAATTGGAGAAGTTGCTTACCGTTTGGCTTTGCCCCCAAAGTTATCGGGTGTGCATGACGTGTTCCATGTTTCGATGTTGAGGAAATATGAGCCGGATCCTTCTCATGTTTTGGAGTGGTCCGAGTTGGAGCTAGAGGCTGACGCATCTTATGGAGAGCAACCTATTCGTATCCTAGATGCCCGAGAGCAAGTGTTGAGAGGTAAGACGGTACCTTTGGTTCGGGTACTATGGGGTAACCAAGGTAAGGAGGAGTCCACGTGGGAGCGTGAGGATGAGGTTCGGGAGAAATACCCGCATTTGTTTAACCCGTGACTTCTATGTACTTATCATTTGATTATTGGGTTGGGGCGTGTTTGCCACCATGTTTTGTGTTTATTGAATGTGATTTAAACATGAGTTATGTGCTAGTTTATGATATGGGCTATGGAAATTGAAAATTTGACTATGCGCTAATTGTTACGAGCTTGATGAGCACGGTGCGTGCATGCTTGTTATATATGCTTGGTTAGTGTTACTTGAACATGAAAACTTGATAATTGACATCCGTTGAGCTTTGTGAAAGTCCGGATTGGCTTATGATAAAGATTGAGAAATAGCGGTGTGTCCGTATCTGGAAGTATCTGTGTCTGACTTATGAATTGTGTGTAGAGGTATCGGTATCGACATGTTGTTTTATAATTTCGAGGACGAAATTCCTTAAGGAGGGGAGGATGTAAGGACCCGGAAAATTTGAGTTTTTAAAATGTTTATTTGAAGGTTTATTTTGAATAAATAAAATGAGTTTAAGGTGATAATTATCGGGTTATGATTTTAGGAACCGGACCCGGAGTCTTTTATGTTATTTCGTACGCGTATTCTTATTTGGCTAAGCTATTGGGTGCTCTTGTGGGGGGCTAAAAATCAGATTTTTAGCCTAAGGGAGGAAATAAACCCCCATTTTCCCCCTTAGCTCTCTCTCACTCCCCTTTGCTCTCCCCTCCCTCTCTCTACAAATTCCATCTTCTCCCTTCACCATTGTCAAATTCCTCGGAGGTTTAGAAGCTTTGCATCGTGTCTAGCAAGGAGCTAAGGCCGGATCGTGGAGTGAAGCTAGGAAAGTTCGGATTTGAAGCTCGGGAGCATCACCAAGCTAGGGCTTCTTTCTTTGAGCAAGATCTTCCATTTCAAGGCTTGAGGTAGGGATTTCTACCTTGTATTATGTGTTTGTGAAGTGTTTTGGTACCTATTTCATGGTTAGATTGCTGTTTTGGTGTGGTTTGGTTCGTTGGAGAAATCTGCGATCGCGCAGTTTTTCTGCAGATCGCGTTCGGGCGTCCGGACGGGAGTCAGGGGCGTCCGGACGGCTGGCCCAGGATTTTGGACAGAGAGATGGTAAAACTGGCGTCCGGACGGGATAGCCCGGCGTCCGGACGGAGCCGGCCCGGCGTCCGGACGGGACCGGACGGTGACCGGGCGGCCGGTTGTTTTGCGTGCCGAGTTCTTTTTTATTACATATATTACCGTGGAATGTCATTATTTGGTGTTTTGATATGAATGTAGGTCATTGGAATTGGTTGTGTATGAATGAAATGATTGTACGTGACATTGATTCTCGACTTGTCATATGTTGTTGGGAATGAAAGGATAACGAGACTAGTACCCGGAATGGGATTGTGCTAGGCGGATAATGAGACTAGTACCCGGAATGGGATCGTGCTAGGCGGATTATGAGACTAGTACCCGGAATGGGATTGTGCTAGGCGGATGATGAGACTAGTACCCGGAATGGGATTGTGCTAGGCGGATGATGAGACTAGTACCCGGATGGGAATGTGCTAGGAGGAGCCATGAATTGGCATTGCCTAACCTCCGTTGGGAGAAAAGTTAGGACGTAACACATATTGACTCGATGAAATTGGGATTGATGGGTAATGGGTGTGATTGATGGATAGATTGAAACCCTTGTGGGTATGTTTTGTTTTGTTGAAGGTGTTGCATTGGTATATCATGTTATATTGCGTGCCATGCATCTCACACATACATAATCTTGGCATAGATTTTCCTACTGGGCTAGTAGCTCAACCCCTCCATTTCAGGTACCGTTGCGGAGGATTAGCATGGATTGCTTGGCGTGGCATATTTTGAAAAGAATGGTGAAGAAGTTACTAGCATCTGCATGAAAATCTTTTGGGGTAGATGCACCGTAACATTATATGTATTTTGTTAACTCTAGTGGAACTTCTTATCTTTCGGAGATTTATGAATTATGTAACTTGGGCCGATAGTGCCTTTTTATCTCTTTTTATGGAGACTTTAAGGATTTAAGAGTATTACTTGGTGGTTTTTATTATACGAAATTTGGGGCGTGACAACTTGGTATCAGAGCGAGAGTTGGAACACCTTGAGACCGTGGGGAGACTTAGAGTCTCATGGGTTCAAACTTGCATTTTTGAAAGGGCATGTGTGTGCTTGTGTGCATGACATTCATATGCATCATACAATTTGTTTCTTGTGAGTAAGCATAGAATTGATAAAGTAAGTTGGATTTCCGTGTTGGGCATTGGCCTTGTATTGTGTGGTTGTTGATCTTGTTAGTGTTTACACATTGTAGAGATATGCCTCCTAGGCGTGGTGTGAGATTGGGCGGACCGCGAGGCCGAAGCCAAAGCGGTGGTCGTTATCGTGAGATTCCGTTGGAGGATGTCGTAAGTCAACAGAGGGAAGCTCCTCGTATGGATAGGGCAAATGAAGAAGTTGAGCAAAACGAGGAACCACCGGCTGCTCCGGAGGTGTTTGCTCGGGAGTTTGTGGCGGCTCTCGCCGAAGCCAACATGTTGAGGACCGGTACGAGGGCCGAGGATGGAAACAGGGCAATGGATGCCATGAGGGAGTTTCGACGTTTGAACCCACCACTGTTTGGCGGGGAATGTGGTGATTTTCTAGCTGCTGATTATTGGTTGTCCGAGATCAACAAACTGTTTGATGCCTTGGACATTGTGGAGGATAGCATTAGAGTCAAGATTGTGGCGTGCCAATTGACGGGGGAAGCAAATGAGTGGTGGAAGTCGGTTTTGGGATCACGGAAAGATGCGAGGAGGGCTGCGAGGCGGGCAGCTGGAACTAGTGAGCCGGACAGGGAGACTTTGACTTGGGCGGACTTTGAGGTTCTCTTTGAGAACCAGTACTTCCCGGAATCTTATCGTGACCAGTTGCGTGAACAGTTTGAGACATTGGAGCAGGGAAACATGACGGTGTCAGAGTATGCTGCAAGGTTCCAAACTTTGTCCCGTTTTGCACCAGAGCTTGTGGCTTCGGAAGCCCGTAAGTGCAGGCGATTTGAGAGGGGTCTTCACTCCTCAGTTAAGAGGCTCGTGGTGAGCCAACGGAAGATGAATTTTGTGGATGTGGTGGAGTGTGCTAGAAGTGTTGAGTTGCCCAGAGAGGCACAACGGGGTTCCAGAGTGTGGGAACCAAGGCAGCCGAACACGGTGCCAAACTACTCTTCATCTTCGGGGAGTTCGGGAAGTCAGGGGCGTAAGCGCCAGAGGGAACCGTTTCAGTCCCAACGAAGCCATTCAAACCTTAGGCCTGCTGTTTCATCGGGCTCGCGGAGCACTACTTCGAGGCCTTCGAGTGTATGTTTTCGGTGCAATCAACCTGGTCATATCCGTGCTCAGTGCCCGGTGCCTCCTAAAGTTTGTTATACTTGTGGAAAGGAGGATCACATCTCGAAGTTTTGTCCTCAAGGGGGAGGGACACGTAGTGAGGTTGGCTCGGTGCAGCAACCGAGGCAAGGACAAGGACAACAATCCCAAGGGGCTCCACAACGACAGCAACAACCCCATTTTCGCCAAACTACTTCGGTGCAGGGTTCACAAACTGAGAGAGGGGCTAGTTCATCGGCACCAGCAAATTTTGGTCGACGGGGAGGCGGGCATATGCAAGGGCATCAGGTTCCTGCTAGGGCCTACAACATCACTACTGCTATGGCACCTTCGACTTCTCAGAATCCAGACCCGTCGGTTGTAAGGGGTACATTTCTCGTATTCAACTCTTTTGCAAGGGTTTTATTTGATTCTGGAGCATCGCATTCGTTTATTGCTGCATCATTTGCTTGTGATTTGGGTTTGGAGACTACGTTGTTAGACCCACCGTTGTATGTAGAGACGCCTATTGGGGGAAATTCACTACTTGACCGGGTGTGTAGAGATTGCGAGCTTATGATCCTTGACCGTCGCTTTACGTATGACTTCATTGTATTGGGCATGACTGGGTTTGATGTTATTTTGGGTATGGACTGGTTGTCTACCCATCGTGCCATGATAGATTGTTTTAAGCGCCGAGTCCGTATTTGTTCGCCGGTGGATGGTTGCTTTGAGTTCTTTGGAGAACGCCGGGAACCGCTAGAACCTTATCTTTATGAACCCCAAGAGCGAGACTCCATTTATGCCTTGTTGGCTAGTTTGACACTTGATGAGAATGTGCTTGAACGGGGTGAGTTGCCATTAGTGGTTCGAGAATTTCCGGATGTGTTTCCGGAGGAGTTACCCGGTTTACCTCCTAAGAGAGAGATTGAGTTCACAATAGATTTGGTTCCGGGTACGACACCAATTTCTATGCCTCCGTATCGGTTTGCTCCGGCCGAATTGAAGGAGTTGAAGATTCAATTGCAGGAGTTACAAGATTTGGGTTTCATACGTCCGAGTACGTCACCGTGGGGAGCTCCGGCTTTGTTTGCGCGGAAAAAGGATGGGTCACTACGGTTATGTATCGACTATCGGAAGCTAAACCGTGTAACCGTGAAGAATAAGTACCCAATGCCTAGAATTGACGACTTATTTGATCAACTCCGAGGAGCTAGGTGTTTCTCAAAGATTGACTTGAGATCGGGGTACCATCAGTTGAGAGTCCGGAGTGAGGACATCCCTAAGACTGCCTTTCGGACGCGTTACGGGCACTATGAGTTTGTGGTGATGCCATTTGGGTTGACTAATGCTCCAGCCACGTTTATGGATCTTATGAACCGTATCTTCCGTATGTACCTTGACCAATTTGTGGTGGTGTTCGTTGATGATATTCTGATATACTCAAGTACGGAAGGAGATCATGAAGCGCATTTGGCCATAGTTCTTGGGCTTTTGAGGGAGCATCGGCTTTATGCTAAGTTGAGCAAGTGCGAATTTTGGCTTTCCGAAGTCAAGTTTTTGGGGCATGTTGTTTCGCAAGGAGGGGTGTCTGTTGATCCGGGAAAGATAGAGTCGGTAATGAGTTGGCCACGACCGAAGAACGTTTTTGAAATTCGGAGCTTTTTGGGTTTGGCCGGATATTACCGTCGTTTCGTACTTGACTTTTCTCGCTTGGCGGCACCTATGACCCGATTGACTCGAAAAGGGACGCGTTTTGTTTGGGATGACGCATGCGAGGCTGCGTTTGGAGAGTTGAAGCGGCGTTTGACTAGCGCACCAGTCTTGATAGTACCTGAGAGGGGAGTTGGGTACTCGGTGTATTGTGATGCATCGAGAGAGGGACTTGGGTGTGTCTTAATGCAGAAGGGACGAGTTGTGGCCTATGGATCAAGGCAACTGAAGATACACGAACAGAACTATCCAACTCATGACTTGGAGCTGGGCGCAGTGGTGTTTGCTTTGAAGATTTGGCGACATTACCTCTATGGTGAGAAGTTTGAAGTCTTCTCCGACCACAAGAGTTTGAAATACTTGTTCTCTCAGAAGGAGCTGAATTTGAGACAACGCCGTTGGATGGAACATATTGAAGACTATGACTTTGAATTGCAATACCACCCGGGAAAGGCAAATGTGGTAGCGGATGCTTTAAGCAGAAAGCCAATTCAATTGGCGAGCTTGGCCATTCGTGAATGGAAGATGGTAGAGGAGTTGGGAAGTTATGCGACGTGTTTTGAGGAGGCTGGTGATGGGGCAATGTTATGCAATATGACGATCAAATCCACCTTATCCACCCGGGTAGTGGATGCTCAACAACATGATGAGGAGACGGAGGAGTTGCGCCGGAAATTCTTAAGTGGAAATGCCCGTGATGGATGGATGATCTATGCGGACCGAGGCCTTCGCTTCCAAGGAAAATTGTTTGTACCCATCTCTTGTCGGGAAGAGATTTTGAGGGAGTTTCACCATTCTCCTTTAGCTGTTCACCCAGGTGGGACAAAGATGTACCATGATTTGCGTCGGCAATTTTGGTGGTGTGGAATGAAGCGGGATGTGGCGAGTTTTGTGGCGAAATGTTTGACATGCCAACAAGTAAAGGCTGAACACCAACGACCCGCAGGGGAGTTGCAACCCTTGCCAATAGCAGAATGGAAATGGGAACATGTGACGATGGATTTTGTTACGGGTTTGCCGAAGTCGCCGAGAGGGCATGATGCTATATGGGTAGTAGTGGACCGTTTGACCAAGACCGCTCACTTTCTACCAATTCGGGTTACTGATTCAGTGGGGAAGCTCAGTCGACTGTATATTCGGGAGATTATCCGATTGCATGGGATTCCAGTTTCTATTGTGTCCGACCGAGACCCTAGATTCACGGCACGGTTTTGGCAAAGTTTGCAAGCGGCACTTGGCACAAACTTATTGTTTAGCACTGCTTACCACCCCCAGACCGATGGGCAATCTGAGCGTACAATTCAAATTCTGGAGGATATGCTTCGGGCATGCGTTCTGGACTTTCGGGGAAATTGGGAGGATCACCTGCCTCTTGTCGAGTTTGCCTACAACAATAGCTATCAATCGAGTATTGAGATGGCACTGTTTGAGGCTTTGTATGGTAGGCCATGTAGATCACCCGTGTGTTGGACCGAGTTGGGTGAGGCCACACTGGTGGGACCGGATTTGATTGGGGAAACTTCCGAGAGTATGAGGTTGATTCGCAAGCAACTTGCGAGGGCGCAAGAGAGGACTACGGAGTTAGTCAAGACAATTCGCCAACGATTACTTACCGCTCAGAGTAGACAGAAAAGTTATGCCGATCGACGCCGTCGTCCATTATCATTTGAGGTGGGGGATCATGTGTTCTTGAAAGTATCGCCACGACGAGGTTTGTCGCGTTTTGGGCGGAGAGGGAAGTTATCACCGAGATATATCGGGCCGTTTGATGTCATTGAGAGAATTGGAGAAGTTGCTTACCGTTTGGCTTTGCCCCCAAAGTTATCGGGTGTGCATGACGTGTTCCATGTTTCGATGTTGAGGAAATATGAGCCGGATCCTTCTCATGTTTTGGAGTGGTCCGAGTTGGAGCTAGAGGCTGACGCATCTTATGGAGAGCAACCTATTCGTATCCTAGATGCCCGAGAGCAAGTGTTGAGAGGTAAGACGGTACCTTTGGTTCGGGTACTATGGGGTAACCAAGGTAAGGAGGAGTCCACGTGGGAGCGTGAGGATGAGGTTCGGGAGAAATACCCGCATTTGTTTAACCCGTGACTTCTATGTACTTATCATTTGATTATTGGGTTGGGGCGTGTTTGCCACCATGTTTTGTGTTTATTGAATGTGATTTAAACATGAGTTATGTGCTAGTTTATGATATGGGCTATGGAAATTGAAAATTTGACTATGCGCTAATTGTTACGAGCTTGATGAGCACGGTGCGTGCATGCTTGTTATATATGCTTGGTTAGTGTTACTTGAACATGAAAACTTGATAATTGACATCCGTTGAGCTTTGTGAAAGTCCGGATTGGCTTATGATAAAGATTGAGAAATAGCGGTGTGTCCGTATCTGGAAGTATCTGTGTCTGACTTATGAATTGTGTGTAGAGGTATCGGTATCGACATGTTGTTTTATAATTTCGAGGACGAAATTCCTTAAGGAGGGGAGGATGTAAGGACCCGGAAAATTTGAGTTTTTAAAATGTTTATTTGAAGGTTTATTTTGAATAAATAAAATGAGTTTAAGGTGATAATTATCGGGTTATGATTTTAGGAACCGGACCCGGAGTCTTTTATGTTATTTCGTACGCGTATTCTTATTTGGCTAAGCTATTGGGTGCTCTTGTGGGGGGCTAAAAATCAGATTTTTAGCCTAAGGGAGGAAATAAACCCCCATTTTCCCCCTTAGCTCTCTCTCACTCCCCTTTGCTCTCCCCTCCCTCTCTCTACAAATTCCATCTTCTCCCTTCACCATTGTCAAATTCCTCGGAGGTTTAGAAGCTTTGCATCGTGTCTAGCAAGGAGCTAAGGCCGGATCGTGGAGTGAAGCTAGGAAAGTTCGGATTTGAAGCTCGGGAGCATCACCAAGCTAGGGCTTCTTTCTTTGAGCAAGATCTTCCATTTCAAGGCTTGAGGTAGGGATTTCTACCTTGTATTATGTGTTTGTGAAGTGTTTTGGTACCTATTTCATGGTTAGATTGCTGTTTTGGTGTGGTTTGGTTCGTTGGAGAAATCTGCGATCGCGCAGTTTTTCTGCAGATCGCGTTCGGGCGTCCGGACGGGAGTCAGGGGCGTCCGGACGGCTGGCCCAGGATTTTGGACAGAGAGATGGTAAAACTGGCGTCCGGACGGGATAGCCCGGCGTCCGGACGGAGCCGGCCCGGCGTCCGGACGGGACCGGACGGTGACCGGGCGGCCGGTTGTTTTGCGTGCCGAGTTCTTTTTTATTACATATATTACCGTGGAATGTCATTATTTGGTGTTTTGATATGAATGTAGGTCATTGGAATTGGTTGTGTATGAATGAAATGATTGTACGTGACATTGATTCTCGACTTGTCATATGTTGTTGGGAATGAAAGGATAACGAGACTAGTACCCGGAATGGGATTGTGCTAGGCGGATAATGAGACTAGTACCCGGAATGGGATCGTGCTAGGCGGATTATGAGACTAGTACCCGGAATGGGATTGTGCTAGGCGGATGATGAGACTAGTACCCGGAATGGGATTGTGCTAGGCGGATGATGAGACTAGTACCCGGATGGGAATGTGCTAGGAGGAGCCATGAATTGGCATTGCCTAACCTCCGTTGGGAGAAAAGTTAGGACGTAACACATATTGACTCGATGAAATTGGGATTGATGGGTAATGGGTGTGATTGATGGATAGATTGAAACCCTTGTGGGTATGTTTTGTTTTGTTGAAGGTGTTGCATTGGTATATCATGTTATATTGCGTGCCATGCATCTCACACATACATAATCTTGGCATAGATTTTCCTACTGGGCTAGTAGCTCAACCCCTCCATTTCAGGTACCGTTGCGGAGGATTAGCATGGATTGCTTGGCGTGGCATATTTTGAAAAGAATGGTGAAGAAGTTACTAGCATCTGCATGAAAATCTTTTGGGGTAGATGCACCGTAACATTATATGTATTTTGTTAACTCTAGTGGAACTTCTTATCTTTCGGAGATTTATGAATTATGTAACTTGGGCCGATAGTGCCTTTTTATCTCTTTTTATGGAGACTTTAAGGATTTAAGAGTATTACTTGGTGGTTTTTATTATACGAAATTTGGGGCGTGACAACTTGGTATCAGAGCGAGAGTTGGAACACCTTGAGACCGTGGGGAGACTTAGAGTCTCATGGGTTCAAACTTGCATTTTTGAAAGGGCATGTGTGTGCTTGTGTGCATGACATTCATATGCATCATACAATTTGTTTCTTGTGAGTAAGCATAGAATTGATAAAGTAAGTTGGATTTCCGTGTTGGGCATTGGCCTTGTATTGTGTGGTTGTTGATCTTGTTAGTGTTTACACATTGTAGAGATATGCCTCCTAGGCGTGGTGTGAGATTGGGCGGACCGCGAGGCCGAAGCCAAAGCGGTGGTCGTTATCGTGAGATTCCGTTGGAGGATGTCGTAAGTCAACAGAGGGAAGCTCCTCGTATGGATAGGGCAAATGAAGAAGTTGAGCAAAACGAGGAACCACCGGCTGCTCCGGAGGTGTTTGCTCGGGAGTTTGTGGCGGCTCTCGCCGAAGCCAACATGTTGAGGACCGGTACGAGGGCCGAGGATGGAAACAGGGCAATGGATGCCATGAGGGAGTTTCGACGTTTGAACCCACCACTGTTTGGCGGGGAATGTGGTGATTTTCTAGCTGCTGATTATTGGTTGTCCGAGATCAACAAACTGTTTGATGCCTTGGACATTGTGGAGGATAGCATTAGAGTCAAGATTGTGGCGTGCCAATTGACGGGGGAAGCAAATGAGTGGTGGAAGTCGGTTTTGGGATCACGGAAAGATGCGAGGAGGGCTGCGAGGCGGGCAGCTGGAACTAGTGAGCCGGACAGGGAGACTTTGACTTGGGCGGACTTTGAGGTTCTCTTTGAGAACCAGTACTTCCCGGAATCTTATCGTGACCAGTTGCGTGAACAGTTTGAGACATTGGAGCAGGGAAACATGACGGTGTCAGAGTATGCTGCAAGGTTCCAAACTTTGTCCCGTTTTGCACCAGAGCTTGTGGCTTCGGAAGCCCGTAAGTGCAGGCGATTTGAGAGGGGTCTTCACTCCTCAGTTAAGAGGCTCGTGGTGAGCCAACGGAAGATGAATTTTGTGGATGTGGTGGAGTGTGCTAGAAGTGTTGAGTTGCCCAGAGAGGCACAACGGGGTTCCAGAGTGTGGGAACCAAGGCAGCCGAACACGGTGCCAAACTACTCTTCATCTTCGGGGAGTTCGGGAAGTCAGGGGCGTAAGCGCCAGAGGGAACCGTTTCAGTCCCAACGAAGCCATTCAAACCTTAGGCCTGCTGTTTCATCGGGCTCGCGGAGCACTACTTCGAGGCCTTCGAGTGTATGTTTTCGGTGCAATCAACCTGGTCATATCCGTGCTCAGTGCCCGGTGCCTCCTAAAGTTTGTTATACTTGTGGAAAGGAGGATCACATCTCGAAGTTTTGTCCTCAAGGGGGAGGGACACGTAGTGAGGTTGGCTCGGTGCAGCAACCGAGGCAAGGACAAGGACAACAATCCCAAGGGGCTCCACAACGACAGCAACAACCCCATTTTCGCCAAACTACTTCGGTGCAGGGTTCACAAACTGAGAGAGGGGCTAGTTCATCGGCACCAGCAAATTTTGGTCGACGGGGAGGCGGGCATATGCAAGGGCATCAGGTTCCTGCTAGGGCCTACAACATCACTACTGCTATGGCACCTTCGACTTCTCAGAATCCAGACCCGTCGGTTGTAAGGGGTACATTTCTCGTATTCAACTCTTTTGCAAGGGTTTTATTTGATTCTGGAGCATCGCATTCGTTTATTGCTGCATCATTTGCTTGTGATTTGGGTTTGGAGACTACGTTGTTAGACCCACCGTTGTATGTAGAGACGCCTATTGGGGGAAATTCACTACTTGACCGGGTGTGTAGAGATTGCGAGCTTATGATCCTTGACCGTCGCTTTACGTATGACTTCATTGTATTGGGCATGACTGGGTTTGATGTTATTTTGGGTATGGACTGGTTGTCTACCCATCGTGCCATGATAGATTGTTTTAAGCGCCGAGTCCGTATTTGTTCGCCGGTGGATGGTTGCTTTGAGTTCTTTGGAGAACGCCGGGAACCGCTAGAACCTTATCTTTATGAACCCCAAGAGCGAGACTCCATTTATGCCTTGTTGGCTAGTTTGACACTTGATGAGAATGTGCTTGAACGGGGTGAGTTGCCATTAGTGGTTCGAGAATTTCCGGATGTGTTTCCGGAGGAGTTACCCGGTTTACCTCCTAAGAGAGAGATTGAGTTCACAATAGATTTGGTTCCGGGTACGACACCAATTTCTATGCCTCCGTATCGGTTTGCTCCGGCCGAATTGAAGGAGTTGAAGATTCAATTGCAGGAGTTACAAGATTTGGGTTTCATACGTCCGAGTACGTCACCGTGGGGAGCTCCGGCTTTGTTTGCGCGGAAAAAGGATGGGTCACTACGGTTATGTATCGACTATCGGAAGCTAAACCGTGTAACCGTGAAGAATAAGTACCCAATGCCTAGAATTGACGACTTATTTGATCAACTCCGAGGAGCTAGGTGTTTCTCAAAGATTGACTTGAGATCGGGGTACCATCAGTTGAGAGTCCGGAGTGAGGACATCCCTAAGACTGCCTTTCGGACGCGTTACGGGCACTATGAGTTTGTGGTGATGCCATTTGGGTTGACTAATGCTCCAGCCACGTTTATGGATCTTATGAACCGTATCTTCCGTATGTACCTTGACCAATTTGTGGTGGTGTTCGTTGATGATATTCTGATATACTCAAGTACGGAAGGAGATCATGAAGCGCATTTGGCCATAGTTCTTGGGCTTTTGAGGGAGCATCGGCTTTATGCTAAGTTGAGCAAGTGCGAATTTTGGCTTTCCGAAGTCAAGTTTTTGGGGCATGTTGTTTCGCAAGGAGGGGTGTCTGTTGATCCGGGAAAGATAGAGTCGGTAATGAGTTGGCCACGACCGAAGAACGTTTTTGAAATTCGGAGCTTTTTGGGTTTGGCCGGATATTACCGTCGTTTCGTACTTGACTTTTCTCGCTTGGCGGCACCTATGACCCGATTGACTCGAAAAGGGACGCGTTTTGTTTGGGATGACGCATGCGAGGCTGCGTTTGGAGAGTTGAAGCGGCGTTTGACTAGCGCACCAGT
This sequence comes from Arctostaphylos glauca, assembly GCA_019985065.2. NCBI lineage: Eukaryota > Viridiplantae > Streptophyta > Magnoliopsida > Ericales > Ericaceae > Arctostaphylos > Arctostaphylos glauca. The sequence goes on along the minus strand of JAHSPW020000088.1, from coordinate 53,525 downwards.
CTTGATAGTACCTGAGAGGGGAGTTGGGTACTCGGTGTATTGTGATGCATCGAGAGAGGGACTTGGGTGTGTCTTAATGCAGAAGGGACGAGTTGTGGCCTATGGATCAAGGCAACTGAAGATACACGAACAGAACTATCCAACTCATGACTTGGAGCTGGGCGCAGTGGTGTTTGCTTTGAAGATTTGGCGACATTACCTCTATGGTGAGAAGTTTGAAGTCTTCTCCGACCACAAGAGTTTGAAATACTTGTTCTCTCAGAAGGAGCTGAATTTGAGACAACGCCGTTGGATGGAACATATTGAAGACTATGACTTTGAATTGCAATACCACCCGGGAAAGGCAAATGTGGTAGCGGATGCTTTAAGCAGAAAGCCAATTCAATTGGCGAGCTTGGCCATTCGTGAATGGAAGATGGTAGAGGAGTTGGGAAGTTATGCGACGTGTTTTGAGGAGGCTGGTGATGGGGCAATGTTATGCAATATGACGATCAAATCCACCTTATCCACCCGGGTAGTGGATGCTCAACAACATGATGAGGAGACGGAGGAGTTGCGCCGGAAATTCTTAAGTGGAAATGCCCGTGATGGATGGATGATCTATGCGGACCGAGGCCTTCGCTTCCAAGGAAAATTGTTTGTACCCATCTCTTGTCGGGAAGAGATTTTGAGGGAGTTTCACCATTCTCCTTTAGCTGTTCACCCAGGTGGGACAAAGATGTACCATGATTTGCGTCGGCAATTTTGGTGGTGTGGAATGAAGCGGGATGTGGCGAGTTTTGTGGCGAAATGTTTGACATGCCAACAAGTAAAGGCTGAACACCAACGACCCGCAGGGGAGTTGCAACCCTTGCCAATAGCAGAATGGAAATGGGAACATGTGACGATGGATTTTGTTACGGGTTTGCCGAAGTCGCCGAGAGGGCATGATGCTATATGGGTAGTAGTGGACCGTTTGACCAAGACCGCTCACTTTCTACCAATTCGGGTTACTGATTCAGTGGGGAAGCTCAGTCGACTGTATATTCGGGAGATTATCCGATTGCATGGGATTCCAGTTTCTATTGTGTCCGACCGAGACCCTAGATTCACGGCACGGTTTTGGCAAAGTTTGCAAGCGGCACTTGGCACAAACTTATTGTTTAGCACTGCTTACCACCCCCAGACCGATGGGCAATCTGAGCGTACAATTCAAATTCTGGAGGATATGCTTCGGGCATGCGTTCTGGACTTTCGGGGAAATTGGGAGGATCACCTGCCTCTTGTCGAGTTTGCCTACAACAATAGCTATCAATCGAGTATTGAGATGGCACTGTTTGAGGCTTTGTATGGTAGGCCATGTAGATCACCCGTGTGTTGGACCGAGTTGGGTGAGGCCACACTGGTGGGACCGGATTTGATTGGGGAAACTTCCGAGAGTATGAGGTTGATTCGCAAGCAACTTGCGAGGGCGCAAGAGAGGACTACGGAGTTAGTCAAGACAATTCGCCAACGATTACTTACCGCTCAGAGTAGACAGAAAAGTTATGCCGATCGACGCCGTCGTCCATTATCATTTGAGGTGGGGGATCATGTGTTCTTGAAAGTATCGCCACGACGAGGTTTGTCGCGTTTTGGGCGGAGAGGGAAGTTATCACCGAGATATATCGGGCCGTTTGATGTCATTGAGAGAATTGGAGAAGTTGCTTACCGTTTGGCTTTGCCCCCAAAGTTATCGGGTGTGCATGACGTGTTCCATGTTTCGATGTTGAGGAAATATGAGCCGGATCCTTCTCATGTTTTGGAGTGGTCCGAGTTGGAGCTAGAGGCTGACGCATCTTATGGAGAGCAACCTATTCGTATCCTAGATGCCCGAGAGCAAGTGTTGAGAGGTAAGACGGTACCTTTGGTTCGGGTACTATGGGGTAACCAAGGTAAGGAGGAGTCCACGTGGGAGCGTGAGGATGAGGTTCGGGAGAAATACCCGCATTTGTTTAACCCGTGACTTCTATGTACTTATCATTTGATTATTGGGTTGGGGCGTGTTTGCCACCATGTTTTGTGTTTATTGAATGTGATTTAAACATGAGTTATGTGCTAGTTTATGATATGGGCTATGGAAATTGAAAATTTGACTATGCGCTAATTGTTACGAGCTTGATGAGCACGGTGCGTGCATGCTTGTTATATATGCTTGGTTAGTGTTACTTGAACATGAAAACTTGATAATTGACATCCGTTGAGCTTTGTGAAAGTCCGGATTGGCTTATGATAAAGATTGAGAAATAGCGGTGTGTCCGTATCTGGAAGTATCTGTGTCTGACTTATGAATTGTGTGTAGAGGTATCGGTATCGACATGTTGTTTTATAATTTCGAGGACGAAATTCCTTAAGGAGGGGAGGATGTAAGGACCCGGAAAATTTGAGTTTTTAAAATGTTTATTTGAAGGTTTATTTTGAATAAATAAAATGAGTTTAAGGTGATAATTATCGGGTTATGATTTTAGGAACCGGACCCGGAGTCTTTTATGTTATTTCGTACGCGTATTCTTATTTGGCTAAGCTATTGGGTGCTCTTGTGGGGGGCTAAAAATCAGATTTTTAGCCTAAGGGAGGAAATAAACCCCCATTTTCCCCCTTAGCTCTCTCTCACTCCCCTTTGCTCTCCCCTCCCTCTCTCTACAAATTCCATCTTCTCCCTTCACCATTGTCAAATTCCTCGGAGGTTTAGAAGCTTTGCATCGTGTCTAGCAAGGAGCTAAGGCCGGATCGTGGAGTGAAGCTAGGAAAGTTCGGATTTGAAGCTCGGGAGCATCACCAAGCTAGGGCTTCTTTCTTTGAGCAAGATCTTCCATTTCAAGGCTTGAGGTAGGGATTTCTACCTTGTATTATGTGTTTGTGAAGTGTTTTGGTACCTATTTCATGGTTAGATTGCTGTTTTGGTGTGGTTTGGTTCGTTGGAGAAATCTGCGATCGCGCAGTTTTTCTGCAGATCGCGTTCGGGCGTCCGGACGGGAGTCAGGGGCGTCCGGACGGCTGGCCCAGGATTTTGGACAGAGAGATGGTAAAACTGGCGTCCGGACGGGATAGCCCGGCGTCCGGACGGAGCCGGCCCGGCGTCCGGACGGGACCGGACGGTGACCGGGCGGCCGGTTGTTTTGCGTGCCGAGTTCTTTTTTATTACATATATTACCGTGGAATGTCATTATTTGGTGTTTTGATATGAATGTAGGTCATTGGAATTGGTTGTGTATGAATGAAATGATTGTACGTGACATTGATTCTCGACTTGTCATATGTTGTTGGGAATGAAAGGATAACGAGACTAGTACCCGGAATGGGATTGTGCTAGGCGGATAATGAGACTAGTACCCGGAATGGGATCGTGCTAGGCGGATTATGAGACTAGTACCCGGAATGGGATTGTGCTAGGCGGATGATGAGACTAGTACCCGGAATGGGATTGTGCTAGGCGGATGATGAGACTAGTACCCGGATGGGAATGTGCTAGGAGGAGCCATGAATTGGCATTGCCTAACCTCCGTTGGGAGAAAAGTTAGGACGTAACACATATTGACTCGATGAAATTGGGATTGATGGTAATGGGTGTGATTGATGGATAGATTGAAACCCTTGTGGGTATGTTTTGTTTTGTTGAAGGTGTTGCATTGGTATATCATGTTATATTGCGTGCCATGCATCTCACACATACATAATCTTGGCATAGATTTTCCTACTGGGCTAGTAGCTCAACCCCTCCATTTCAGGTACCGTTGCGGAGGATTAGCATGGATTGCTTGGCGTGGCATATTTTGAAAAGAATGGTGAAGAAGTTACTAGCATCTGCATGAAAATCTTTTGGGGTAGATGCACCGTAACATTATATGTATTTTGTTAACTCTAGTGGAACTTCTTATCTTTCGGAGATTTATGAATTATGTAACTTGGGCCGATAGTGCCTTTTTATCTCTTTTTATGGAGACTTTAAGGATTTAAGAGTATTACTTGGTGGTTTTTATTATACGAAATTTGGGGCGTGACAGAGGGTGGCCACTTATGGTTGCCAAGCCAAAAACGATGCCAACCGACATGTCGGCAAGCCTTCCGAAGGAACACATCGTTGCCAAGGCTTGGCCGAGGCATGTGCATGCACTAGGCCCACCCACGTAGGCCGTTTTGGGGTGCCCATGCCCAAAACAATGCCAACAAGCCTTCCAACCCGACCGGGGGTATTATTTCGATCATTTTTTCAGGCATTACCCTGGGCAAGGTGCCCGAGTTCGTTTTTGGTTGCTCAAGCCAAAATGGCATGCCAAGCACGTCTTGTGGGCATGCCCACGTGGTTGCCAAGTCTATTGCGTGCACTAGTCCGCCCGCGTTGGCCATTTTGGGGTGCCCAAGCCCAAGACAGAGCCAAGAATCCTTCCGGGACGGGTGTCCGACTTCATTTTTTGTTGCTCAAGCCAAAATGGCATGCCAAGCACGTCTTGTGGGCATGCCCACGTGGTTGCCGGGTCTCTTGCATGCACTAGTCCGCTCACGTTGGCCGTTTTGGGGTGCCCAAGCCCAAGACGAAGCCAATAATCCTTCCGGGACGGGTGTCCAAGTTTCGATTTTTGTTGCTCAAGCGAAAATGGCATGCCAAGCATGTCTTGTGGGCATGCCCACGTGGTTGCCGAGTCTCTTGCGTGCACTAGTCCGCCCACGTTGGCCGTTTTGGGGTGCCCAAGCCCAAGACGGTGCCAAGAATCCTTCCGGGACGACCGGGGGTATTTCGGTCATTTTTCGGGGCATTACCCCGGGCATGGTGTCCGACTTCGTTTTTGGTTGCCCAAGCCAAAATGGCATGCCAACCGTGTCTTGGTGGCAAGCAATGTCGCACCAAGGCATGGGTAAGCCTTGGCAGCGACACCCCAGGAGGGACACCACCCCCCCCTAATATAGCATTCTAAGCCCTTCTCCTAGTGACAGGAGGAGACATTGCCTATGCTCGAGGAGTCATAATGGGGTTTTTTGAAGAAATACGATTTATTTATGCCATAAAATCAATGTAACCACCAAGATAATAAATAAACCCACCTATAAAAAATATTTTTTTAATTTTTTTTCGGTTGGAATATTTTTAATTAATTAATTACTTAAAAATAGCTTAAAAATTATTAAAAAATACGAAAAAAATACGAAAAATCATGGAAAAATTATGGTTGACTTGGGAAAGTGACGGGGGTAAAATGTAATTGAGAAATTACCTTTAACTCACCCGGTTAATTTCAGAGTTCGGCCGAGACCGAACTACATTTCCAGAGGCACGCGCCGATCACGTGAGGTAGTGGCCGACACGAGAAGTGCCGATCACGCCCATATTTGGGTAACAGAATCAAGTACAGGGATGCCGACCTGAGAAAGGCGGACTGAAGTATTGCCGACCTGAGAAAGGCGGTCAGGATTACGGGCAGCCCGAGAAAGCGACTGATAACCGTATTTCCAAAAAGGAAACAGAATCATGGATGGGGTAGGATCTTGTGGGATCTTGTCGGATTCAGTTACAGATGTGACTCCCACGTCCCATCAGAGGACCCTCCGCCAGAGTGGAGCCCTAAGAGAATTAGGGCATGACTGGAGGCCCAAAGAGGATTGGGGCCCAAGAAAGTCCAGATAGAGTTAGGGCACCAGGGAAATCTATAAATACACCCTCAGATGACGAATTTGAGGTACGCCTAAATACTCCAGAGTTTTCATTCGCTGATAGAGAATATCAGCTTACAGTTAACTTTTTCCCTGTGAGATTGTGCCTGACTTAATCATCGGAGTGTTCTCCTGCCACAGCGGCAGAGGACTCTTTGACAGATTATTCTTTTGCAGATCACAGGTACACATACTGAGAGAAGCACCATTTCGGCTGGATAGTGAGTCTCTAGCTTTCCGTCCCGATTTTCCAAATCAACCCCCTTACAATTGGCGCCGTCTGTGGGAAGGTTAAAGATTCATGGCTGAGATGTCGAGAAAAGACCAGGGGAAGGAACGTGACGTGAAGGGGAGATCAAGGTCCCCCCCTCCAGTTCCACACAAAACAAAGGGCCCTAGAAGGGAGATTCCGAGGGTCCCTCCACCAAAAATAGTAGGGGAGCAACCTGGAGAACAGGTGTTGCTTCCCACCATTCCGCTATCCGCCAATACGTCGGGAGCTCCTGCGCTACCCACGCCGTTGCATCTGGAGCAACGCCCAGATCGTCCGCGAGAAGCGGAACGGTCAAAAAACAGGGACAGATCCCAGACTCAATCCCGGAATGAGGGAGGGAGAGAATCCCGAACTCATGAACGGTCCCGCCGAGACGAAGAACGTGATAATGCCGATCGGATCCGAAGGAGGGATCAAGAAGTAGAAGACATGCGCCGCTACATACGACGCATGGAGAGAGAAAACCAAACTCTCCGTAAACACAGAGATTCAGTCCGCCAGTCGGTATCTAGATACGACGAGCGCTCTGAGACTGGGCCATCTCGGCAGGGCAGTCGACATGAAGCCAGCAAAAGGCCTCGAGGAGGAGAAAGGCAGGTGGGGGCTTCATCGCACAGAGGCGGACCGCCTCAGGAGCGGCCGCTTCCCGACATGAGGGAATGGCTGAATCAGAGGGCAGAATCAGCCCCAGACGCCCAGCAGAAGCTTCCAAACCAGCCTCTGCCGCCATTGGTTCCACCGACCGACATGAGAGCTTGGCTGAATCAGCAGCTGGGACTCAACCGTCCAGAGGACGACGCAAACCATAAAGAATTACAGCAGCTGGCAGTATCGCCACTGTCAGTTCAGATAGAAACGGAGGACTTACCCAGGAAGTTTGTCCCTCCGAAATTCACGATTTACAATGGACGAACGGATCCGATGACTCACATCAAAGGATTCGTGAACTCCATGATGATCTATGTGGGCCAAGACAGCCTCTACTGCAAGGTGTTTTCACTGAGTTTGGGAGAAATAGCCCTAAATTGGTTTCAGGCTCTGCCGCCGAGATCAATCACAAGCTGGAGGCAACTGGCGGATCAGTTCCTCAAAAGATTTGTGGCTAACCGAGCACAGAAAAAATACGTGAACACGCTTCTGGCCTTGAGAAAAGGACCAGAAGAGGACCTCAGGCAGTACGCCAGCAAGTATTGGGCCACCTACAATGAGATCGGGGATTGCACAGAGGCCTATGCCGTGGAATCCTTCCGGTTGGGACTATCTTACCGAGATCGGCTCAGGGAGTCTCTCACCATTGATCCCCCGAGCACCATTGCCGACTTGATGAGCAGAGTCGAGAAATACGCCAAGTTTGAAGATGAAATCCGCCGGGACAAAGAGCGGCCAGCAGCAAAGGCGCATCGGAATGCGGTGATGGTGCCCGAGGCCAAGAGGCCTAGAGTTGAGGTGGCCGAAGTGTCACGAGCACTAAAGGAGCGAAAGCCGCCGGGAGCTCAGGCGTATAAAGCCATACGCACGGTTTTCAACACCCCGATCTACCGGATGATTTATCCTTTGAAGAATGAGCCTTTTTGGAAGTGGCCAGCTGGGTCGGGAGAGATGGTGAAGCGTGACCCGAACATAGATTGGTGCAGCTATCACCGGAGAAACGGCCATATGACAGAAAGATGCAAGGCGCTTAAACAGTTCCTAGAGGAACTAGTTGAAGCCGGGCATCTCCGACGTTTTGTGGCCGAACAGAGGCAACAAGTGGTTCAACCGGAGTCGATGGAAGCCGAATCCTCTGAGGAAGAGGTAATGGTAACTGGGACTGTGCACGTCATACACGCTGCAACCCCAGTTCTGGATGAGAGGGAAGTTCGGCTCCAACGCCGCCGAGACGGGCACGAACATCATATACAACATCTCGGGCAGAAGAGGAAAGAGCCCGAGACACAAAAAGAAACAGTCATTTCCTTTTCGGAAAAGGATTTGGAAGGGGTAACACATCCCCACAACGATGCGTTGGTAATTACACTGCTCCTTGGCACCTTCAACACGGAGAGAATCCTGGTTGACCAAGGCAGCTCAACGGAGATCCTGTACTACGATGCCTTCAAGAAACTCCAGCTGGACAAGGCGGATTTGAAGAAGGCCGACATACCGCTCATCGGTTTCAGTGCCGATGCCGTCTGGCCCTTGGGATCCATTACCATCCCTGTCCGAGCAGGAAAAGTAACATTGGATATGGATTTCTTGGTGGTGGACGTACCGTCTGCTTACAACGCCATCATGGGGAGAACTTGGCTCCACAGGTTGGGGGCAATCCCTTCCACCTACCATCAGATGCTAAAGTTCCCGGGGAAGAAGGGGATAGAATGTGTTCGGGGAAATCAGACAACAGCGAGAAGCTGCTATGTCACGTCCATCAAGCACAAACCTAAGGCCGAACATGTGAAGTCCATCGAAGTCCCAGATCGGCCAACGATAGAGGATATCGGGCGCAACCCGGCCGATCGCGTTGTGGAAGAACTGAAGCAAGTACCGGCTCACGAGACAGATCTAGAGCGGTATTTTTTGATCGGGGCAGAACTATCAGAGCGGGACGAGGAGGCCCTGGTCGCATTTCTCAAGGAGCATATAGATGTGTTCGCTTGGACGCCACAGGAGATGCCTGGGGTGAGCCCGGACATCATATGCCATCATCTGAACGTAGATCCAGCCCACAAACCGGTGATGCAAAAAAGGAGGAGACCGGCAATCCAACATGTGGATGCCGTAACAGAGGAAGTAGATCGGCTGCTGGAGGCCGACGCCATCAGAGAGGTGCACTACCCCGAGTAGTTATCCAACACCGTGGTGGTCAAGAAAAAGAATGGCAAGTGGAGGGTTTGCGTGGATTTCACCAGCCTCAACAAAGCCTGCCCCAAAGACAGTTTTCCACTGCCCAAGATAGATCAACTGGTGGATGCCACAGCGGGGTATCGGCGAATGAGTTTCCTGGATGCATATCGGGGATATCACCAGATAGCTATGCACGCGCCGGACCAAGAGAAAACGTCCTTCATTACTCCCCGCGGACTCTTCTGCTATAAAGTGATGCCATTCGGCTTAAGAAATGCGGGGGCGACTTATCAGCGTTTGGCAACCCTCATGTTCAAGGAGTTGCTCGGGAAAAGCATGGAGGTCTACATCGATGACATGGTGATCAAAACCAAGGAGGCGGAGTCCCACATCAACGACCTCGGCAAAACCTTCCAGGTATTGAGAAAATACCAGCTCAAGCTCAACGCATCGAAGTGTGCCTTCGGGGTCAGCTCGGGGAAGTTTTTGGGGCATCTGGTTACACGGAGGGGGATAGAAGCTAATCCCGATCAGATTGTCGCCTTGCAAAATTTACAGAGTCCCCGAACTGTGAAAGAAGTTCAAAGACTAACCGGGATGGTGGCAGCCCTCAACAGGTTCATCAGCCGATCTTCCGATCGATGTCGGCCATTCTTCCAGCTGTTGAGAAAACAGTCCAAGTATGCATGGGGGGAAGAATGTGAAAAGGCTTTCCAAGAAATGAAGAACTACTTGGCGAACCCCCCGCTAATCATAACTCCCGAGAAGGGAGATGTGTTGACACTTTATCTGGCCGTATCCGAGCATGCGGTCAGTGCGGTTCTATTAAGAAACAAGGATGGTGAGCAGACGCCGGTCTATTATGTGAGCAAGACGCTCCTGGATTCGGAGACAAGATATCTCCCCTTGGAGAAACTGATCCTATCCCTTGTGGTGGCGTCTAGAAAGTTGCAGCACTATTTCCTGGCCCATACGATAGAAGTGCCGACCAAACATCCCATCAGCACCGTCTTGAGAAGAGCGGAACTGTCGGGAAGGGTGGCAACTTGGTCCGTGGAGCTCGGGGAGTATGACATCAATTTCCTCCCAAGGACAGCAATAAAAGGACAGGTCCTGGCAGATTTTGTTGCGGAATTCTCCCACGAACCAGAGGAAATCGTCGCTTCAATCTCAGAGGAGGAAATGCCCGAACAGGGGGAAATAGTTCCCGATCAAACGCCTTACTGGAGGTTGTATGTTGACGGGTCATCGTGTTCAAGGGGATCTGGGGTCGGCATCGTGATAGAAGAACCAGATGGGTGTTATTTTGAGCAGTCCTTCCGATTGAATTTTAGCGCCTCCAACAATGTCGCCGAGTATGAGGCACTGATACTCGGACTTAAGTGCGCACACAATCTGGGGGCAGAGCATGTGGAGGTCTTCTGTGATTCACAACTGGTTCTCAACCAGCTCAGTGGTGAATATGCCACCCGAGATGAGAGGATGGCCGCCTATGCAGAGAGGGCTAAAGCGGAGTTATCAAAGTTCAAGAAAACGGTGATGACGCACATCAGCTCAAGACAGAACGACCACGCAGACGCCTTGGCATGTTTGGCTTCGGCGATACCCAGAGATAAATTCAGGACCATATACGTGGATTCCATCGAGTACCCGAGCATCGACGTCCCCATCGCCGAGAAGGCTTTGGAAATCGATCTCGGCCCAAGTTGGATGGATCCCATCGTCTCCTACCTCACTGGGGGAACCGTCCCCGAAGACAAAAAAGAAGCCCACAAGCTGCGTATCAAAGCAACACGTTTCTGGCTATCACCGAAGCAGGAACTGTATCGTAAGTCTTACACCGGTCCCTATTTAAAATGCGTACACCCAACTCTGGTTCAGAAATTCCTGTATGAGATTCATGAGGGGGTATGTGGGAGTCACGCTGGGGGAAGGTCCATAGCCCATCGTGCTATATCACAGGGATATTGGTGGCCATATATGCAAGAGGACGCGAAGAAATATGTCCAAGTGTGCGAAAAATGCCAGAAATTCGCCCCGATCTCACATCAACCTGCAGCCGATCTGGCACCCCTCACTAGTCCATGGCCTTTTGCTCAATGGGGAATGGATATCGTCGGCCCGCTACCCAAAGCAACTGGGGAGAGGAAGTATCTGTTGGTTGCCACAGATTACTTTACCAAGTGGATAGAGGCCGAACCACTGGCTAAAATCACCGAAAAGAATGTCGAGCGATTTGTATGGCAGAACATAATCACCAGGTTCGGCATCCCCTACGCCATCGTCTCAGACAACGGAACCCAGTTCCAAGACAAGTTCAAAGCTTTCTGCTCACAATATCAGATCAAAAACTATTACGCCTCAGTGGCGTACCCACAATGCAATGGGCAGGCCGAAGCTTCGAACAAGACGATACTGGGAGGAATGAAAAAACGACTGGAGAAAGCCAAGGGAAAGTGGGTGGAAGAATTGCCACTCGTTTTATGGGCATACAGGACCACTCCTCGCCGATCTACAGGTGTTACTCCATATTCGCTTGCTTATGGCACCGAGGCTGTCATTCCTCTTGAGGTCGGCATCCCGACTCTCCGAACAGAAGTAATGGAGCAAGGTGGCAATGATCAAGCATTGGCAATGGAGCTCGATTTTGCCGAAGAAAAACGAGATAGGGCCATGATCAGACTTGCCGCCTATCAATCAACTCTGTCAAGAACATACAACAAGAAAGTCCATCAAAGGGAATTCAATCTCGGCGACCTAGTCCTTCGTAAGGTCATGGGAAACACAAAAGATCCAACTGATGGCAAGCTCGGGGCCAATTGGGAGGGTCCATACAGGGTGATTGGCCGACTCGGGAAGGGTGCCTACAAATTGCAGGATCTGGGGGATAAAGAAATACCAAGGACCTGGAATGTCTCCAACCTTAAGAAGTTTTATCAGTAATTTCTTTATTTCAGCACTTGTATTATTTTTTCAGTGAATGAAAAGTTCTAGTTTCAATGCTCGAATCAGATATTCAGCGAATTTGGTTTTGTGTTATCCTAGATAATGATGTTCAACACTTGAGAAAAGTTTGAACTTTTGGACATACTTGAGAAAAGTATGTGTTCAGCCGAACAAACTTGAGAAAAGTTTGATCGGCCCCACGCTCGAGAAGAGTATGAGTATCCAGCATTTTTGAGAAAAATATGTTTGGGCCTAAGTACATGATAAGGAGCCGAACATACTTGAGAAAGGTTTGCTCGGCTCAATACCTAAGAAAAATTCAATACTTGAGAAGAGTTCTGAATTACCAAACATACTTGAGAAAAGTTTATGTTTTAAGAGAAGAATTCAGGTATGCAACAAGAAAAGAATTGCCGAGAAGAAGTCCAAATTGTATTCGTTCAAACGGATTACAGGAAGAAAGTACAGAAATGGATATAAAAAGACTTAAAGAAAATAGAATGTGGAAATCCTTCAGACGATTTCCACTTGATCATCCTGAGCTCGGCCCTCTTCAGCAGCAGGCTCTCCATCCCCGACAACATCGACTTCATAGTCCTCGACGTTGAGGTCGGCTCCATTGGTCTCGGTCTCGGGGAGAGGCTCTTCTTCGTCAGGAAGATCAGAGGAGTGGGGAATCTCCTTGAACAGGACCGAGTCAGCGGCCACATTGCAAGCCCTGAGCGCTGCTTTCCATCCCAATGCTAGGAACTCTTCCTGCAGTTCGGGGATCTGGTTATTGAGGATGTCCTCAGCAGCTTCTTTCATACCGAGCTTACGAGCCTTGTTTGCCTCCTCGGCCAGTTCCTTAGCATGCTCTGCCGTGAGATCGGTGGCCCTCTTCTTCTCCTCTGCCATCTCTTCGGCATGTTTGGCCTTCACGGCCGTCAGTTCGGCCATGAGATCGGCAGTCTTCTTCTTCTCCTCAGCCAAGAAGTACTCCGAGGATTTAGCCTGCTTGGCCATCTCTCGGGCCTCCTTCTTGAAATTTTCAGCCTGGTCGTGAGCAGTGGAGAACTTCAGTTTGAACTCCCTCACTTCGGCCTCAGCCTTGTCAAGTTTTTCTGCCCGATCCTGAGCTTTCTTCATGCCAAGCATGGATTTCTGGATCGCCTGCAGCATTAACATCAGAGTTATAACAAGCACAAAGGAATTTGCAGAATTTATTACCGAGATAAGAAACTTACAAAAATATTGTGCGCAATCGTCAGCCGAAGCACGGCATGGTCTTCTTCATCGGCGTAAGGCTCTATGTCCTTCGGCAGCATCAGGGCTTCGGCCAGAGCCATAGTAGTTCCCAGATCTCGGACCGTGTCAGTGGCCGTGATAGGGGTCGTACCATTTATCAGCAAAGGAGGAGGCCAGGTCCCGGCTTTCTCGGGAACCGTTGATGTGCCCTTCTCCTCGGAGGGACCGGCCTGGTGTGCCTTCACCAGTTTCCGCCTCTTCCGGTCGGCGTTGGCGGTTTCGGCATCGGAGGGAGGGAGACTCGGCAGCTTCTCACCCTCGTCTGGCTTCCTCTTAGCCAGGACGATCCCAGAAGGTTTCTTCATCTGCAGGGGAATCGGCACCTTCTTTGCGTCGGTGGGAGTCGGCACGACCCCAGAAACCTTCTTTTCCGACGCGGCAGCGGTCTTCCTCAGCCTTATCATATCCTTCAGATTCGGCATGTCGGGGTTTGAAGACATGGCTTCGGCGTCTGTGTTTCTCTCTTCTTCGGGAACCAGAGTAATCCGAAGCGGAGACTGCGTCCTTTCAGAAGAAGATGAGGATAAGGATGAGGATGAGGATGAAGATGAGGATGGTTCGGCCACAGCAGCAACCGTGACTCGGCTGGGCTCCCGGAGATACGGCAAGGGAACACCTTCAGGGACCGCGACCGAAGACGTCTCAGCTACCACCTCGGCAACGAACTTCTTCTCTTTGATATAACCCTTGTAAGACGGGTTATATCGCAGCAGTACTTCGGCAGCTCTCGGTTCGGCTTGGCCTTCAACGCCTTTGTACCGAAGAACTTTTTTCAGATCCTCTGGATGTGTAGCCTGTGAAGTCCGACAGCGATTTGCGTTTGAAGCTGCACACGAATAAACCGACACAGTTAGAAACATGAGATCGGCAAAGCTGAAGAAATCAAAACAAAAGAGAATGGGGGACTAACGGGGTTTCCCGAATCTGCGGGGAACAGGGAGCCTCTTGCGCTCGGGTTCATCGGCAGCAAATTCCCAGTTTCCCGAGACGATGAGGAAGTCATCGTCGTTCCCCCTGTTCGAGTCAGGGAGATTGGTCACTATCTTCTCTCGGCCTCTACGCGACTTCAGATACCATCTCTCATCTTTTTTATACACCATATCATAATTATCGTTTATGTCCCAGAGATCTAAGTTCGTTTGGCACAGCTCGTTCAAACGAACTATGCCCATGACTATACGGTATGAGTTTATAGATATCTGCATAGGATTCAGCCTATAGTAGGACAGAACCCTACGCAGTAAAGGGTGGAGGGGGAACCTAACTCCACCCTCAATAACAGCCATGAGAGGGATGTGGATGGAGTCCTCATCCCGAATCTCAGGATGAGTCTCAGGCTTGTTAATCTCTACATAAACGTCGTCTGGAATTTGGTAATGCCTACGGAACTCTGCTATCCTCGCCGGAGAGGCGAAGTGTTTACGAAAGATCCCCATACTCAGAGAATGAGCGGGGAAGAAAAATGAACAAGAGAGACAAAAAGAAGAGTTCTACAAGGGACAACTTACAAAAGGTGGAAGAAGAACAGTAGAGCAAGGAAAGAAATGAAGAAGACGAAGTTAGGGATTTATAGGGTTCTGCGTGGGTAAATCCGAAGCGTCACACGCTTTAAACCCCAACCGTCGGATCCATTACTCCTGGACCAATCAGTGAAGCGCGTCTGAGATGCTGAAGCACCACGTCAAAACACGCGCAGAAAAGGCGCGTCGTTCTTATAAAAGGCACGTCCGAGTTACTGAAGCACCAACGGTCACGTCGCATTTATGGCGGACAGAGCACGCCTCCAAAACGTGCCAGACACGGATGGAAATCCCCTATATCGATACAAAGCCCATCATGAATACGCTTTATAGCTTCGGCTACTCTGCCACGTCGGATCGAAGTAACCGAAGCTAGGGGGCAAGGGGAGTCCAGCCGAACAGATTTCAGAAAAGTCTAAAAAGATTCAACACATGAGAAAGTTCGCAATCATGCCGAACAGATTTGAGAAAAGTCTGAGAAGATTCAACACTTGAGAAAAGTTCGCAATCATGCCGAACAGATTTGAGAAAAGTCTGAGAAGATTCAACACTTGAGAAAAGTTCGCAATCATGCCGAACAGATTTCAGAAAAGTCTGAGAAGATTCAACACTTGAGAAAAGTTTACAATCATGCCGAACAGATTTGAGAAAAGTCTGAGAAGATTCAACACTTGAGAAAAGTTTACAATCATGCCTAACAGATTTGAGAAAAGTCTGAGAAGATTCAACACTTGAGAAAAGTTTACAATCATGCCGAACAGATTTGAGAAAAGTTTGAGAAAGGTTCAATACTTGAGAAAAGTTTGGACTCCAGAAAATGCTTGAGAAAAGTATTTGTTTAAGCCTAGCTACAGGTTAAACAGCCAACATGACTTGAGAAAGGTCAGAGCCGGTTCGACACTTGAGAAAAGTTAGAACATCCGAACACACTTGAGAAAAGTTAGAAAAGAGTCATCACTTGAGAAAAGTATAAAATTAATTTAAATAATTTACTACTTGAGAAAAGTATGTGGAACAGATAGAGATAAAAGGAGTCACAACAGTTTCATTTAATTCATAAAGTCGGGTTACATATGAGTTGCAAAAACTCGAGTTACAGAAAAGAAAGAAATAAACAAAATCCTAAGGCGCAACATCGGCAGCCTGAACTATAACTACATCCTCATCGGCAGACTGAGGTTGAGCAGCAGGGACACCAGCAAGGGCAATCTGGCCCGCCTCTCCTTCACCAGCTGCAGCCTGGCCCTCTTCTTCGGTTTCGGGCACCATAGCCTCCAGTTGGGTAACAGACGGAACCCTGGAGTACACAGAAGAATCAGCCGGAACCAGGGCGGCTTCCAGGGCAGCTTTCCAGCATTTCTTGACGAGATCGGCCTGGAGCTCGGGCAACTGGTTCGCCAAGAAGTCGGCTGCAGCATCCATCATGCCCCTGGAATAAGAAGTCTTCAGCTCGGTTGCATGCCGATTTTGAAGATCGGCTATCCGATCCTCCAGCTGGGAAGACCTCATCTTCTCTGCGTCAAGCTGGGCCTGAACATCCTTAAGCTTGAGATCGGCGTCCTTAATCTTCTGTCGGGAAGAGGCCACTCTCTCTTGAAGTCTGAAGCACAAGGCATTGGCATTCTTCAGCTCCGACTCCATAGTGGCGTACCGAGTCTCCAAGTCCTGGAAGCGGCTCAGGCACAGCATAGATTTTTGCGCAGCCTGTAACAAGATCGGGAAGTCAGAAGGCAGATATGAAATCGCAAATAAAGGCAACCGAAGAACAACCAAGACAAAATACTTACGAAAACTTCGTGGGCCATCACAGAACGCATCAGAGTCGGGAGATCGGTGCCTACGTAAGGCTCGATATCTTTGGGCAACATCAACGCACCCGCCAGGGTTTGCGTGACGGCGAGGTCTTGCGCCGAGTCGGCGACAGTGACGGGATCAACCCCATTCACCAGCAAGGAAGGGCGCCATGGGGCAGCCTCCTCAACAGCTTTTGCCTTCTCGGCCGTCTTGCTCTTTTTCGGCAAGTTCGTTGCAGCTGGAACTTCCTGAGGAGGGTCCCTTGATTTCCGCTTCAGAATGAGCGGAACATCATCTGAAGCCTCGCCAGATGCTGAGGTCGGCGGCATCCTCTGCGAGCTCGGGCCTACCTGGGGGTTTTTCTTCTTCTGTTCCCGAATCATTTCACGCAAATTCGGAATATTGGGATCTCGTGCCATCGAGTCGGGAATTTGGTCGACTTCCTGGTCGTCTCTTGAGTCCCGGTTACAAGGCGAATCGAAAGAGCTGTGGGCGGAGTCAAACGAGATCGGAAAGTTCCCGACGTCAGCTACTGTCACCGGTTCCAATAGCCGAACCTCGGAAGGCGGAATGTAGTTCTGAAGATCGGCACCAGCGACGTCGGCGTCCGGGATGGACTTTTTGCTGTATCCCCGGTAGCTCCCAATGTATCCGAGAAGCACTTCGGGTGATCGGGCCCAGCTGCTGCCAAAGGATCCTGTGTATCGGGCGACCTTCCTTATCTCGTCAAGCTTTATCGCCTGTCTGTTTCGGAACTTATTGGCGTTGGTGGCTGCATGATAAGACGGGAAAAACAGTCAGTATCGAAAGATGTTCGGCATCAGATATAAAAAGATATGGAATTGAAAGACAAGGTCGGGGTACTAACGGATGACTCCAAACCGGGTCGGGATATGGAACTTGGGTTTCTCAGGCTCATCTCGGCCGATCTCCCAGTTGCCAGCAACGATGAGGAAATCATCGTCGTTACCACGGCTGGAGTCCGTCAAATAGGTAACGATCCTCTCCTCATTTGGTCTGTTCTTCAAGTAGTAGGTGTTAGGGCTTTTCCTGACCATGTCATAGCAGAATTGGATCTCCCGAAGTCCTACGCTGGTTCGGTTCAGTCTATTTAATTCTACAATACTATGGACAATCCTATATGTATTGACGGAGATCTGCATCGGGTGGAGCCGGTATCCACAGAGCACTTCACGGAGAAGGCGATTGAGTGGAAACCGAACCCCGCCCTCCAGAACCGCCATCAATGGGACGTGAAGGACGTCAGGATCGTTCCCATCCCGGGCGGTATCCGGCTTATTAAGTTCGACGGCAACATCGTTGGGGATGTTGTACCGTCGCCGGAAATTTGCCATTCCTTCCGGTGTGTCAACTAGACTCCTAAAAATCCCCATTACAGACAGCAGAAAGGGACGAAAGGTCAAGAAAAAGAGGGAAAACCTAAGGTTCTGATAAAATAGAACTTACGACAACAGGTGAGTTCTTTCTCTGATGTGAAGACGGCGGAAGTATGCAGAAGAAAAGTGAAAAAATGAGAAGATTCGAGCATTTATAGGGAAGGGAGTCGAACAGATAAGACCCTAAGCCTCCCCCAGTGAAAACGCTCCACGTATGTGACACTCGCAGGAGGCGCGTGACCTCAAAAGCCGCAAAGCCTGCTGCATGCCCCATCAGACTTTAATGCGACACCAGAGGCTTACGCATGACGGTTCAGAAACCGTCCGATCAAGAATAGCAGAGGACGCCACGAGTGCAGTACGTAGCCTCGACTACTTCGCCAAATCGGTTCAAAGCAGCCGAAGCTAGGGGGCAATTGACGGGGGTAAAATGTAATTGAGAAATTACCTTTAACTCACCCGGTTAATTTCAGAGTTCGGCCGAGACCGAACTACATTTCCAGAGGCACGCGCCGATCACGTGAGGTAGTGGCCGACACGAGAAGTGCCGATCACGCCCATATTTGGGTAACAGAATCAAGTACAGGGATGCCGACCTGAGAAAGGCGGACTGAAGTATTGCCGACCTGAGAAAGGCGGTCAGGATTACGGGCAGCCCGAGAAAGCGACTGATAACCGTATTTCCAAAAAGGAAACAGAATCATGGATGGGGTAGGATCTTGTGGGATCTTGTCGGATTCAGTTACAGATGTGACTCCCACGTCCCATCAGAGGACCCTCCGCCAGAGTGGAGCCCTAAGAGAATTAGGGCATGACTGGAGGCCCAAAGAGGATTGGGGCCCAAGAAAGTCCAGATAGAGTTAGGGCACCAGGGAAATCTATAAATACACCCTCAGATGACGAATTTGAGGTACGCCTAAATACTCCAGAGTTTTCATTCGCTGATAGAGAATATCAGCTTACAGTTAACTTTTTCCCTGTGAGATTGTGCCTGACTTAATCATCGGAGTGTTCTCCTGCCACAGCGGCAGAGGACTCTTTGACAGATTATTCTTTTGCAGATCACAGGTACACATACTGAGAGAAGCACCATTTCGGCTGGATAGTGAGTCTCTAGCTTTCCGTCCCGATTTTCCAAATCAACCCCCTTACAGAAAGCTATTCATGTATTTTAGAAAATATTGAGGCGAGTAGAATTGAAGAAGAATGCACAAAGTGGAATTTACAAAGCGTAAAAATAATAAAACGCGAGGATGATAAATAGTGCATGAACTCCAACATGTGGGAACCATTGAGTAATACTTTTGGGGTGTGTGATTCACTCCCATTGTGTTGAACAATCATGCCTTGCCTTCCTTACTACTTCTTTGCGTTCCGTTACGCATGCTCCTGCTACGCGGCTTGTAAGCTGTCTTTTCTTGGTTAGCCGAGCGTTGCCCTTTCGCAAGTTCATCCGAGAGCAATGTCTTTTCGGTAGTTCATGTGCCCTTTCGCAAGTTCATGTGCCGTTACTTGCCTCGCTATATCGTGTCGAGGGTGCACTTCTATTCCGGTATCAAGCATAAAAGCAAACTTAACCTCGTTTTTTATTTCGTGCTCGTTTTATTTGGGATTCCTCCACATGCCATTTGCCCGTTTGTAGGTAGCGAGCCAAGTCGTGCACATTTGTTGGAATCGGCATGGTTTTTGCACGTCGACATGCCAAGTCGATCGTATTTCTAGGTAGCAACATCCGTTTTTGGCCCACCCGACATGAAACCCTTGCACGTTTCTAGCTACAAACCTCGTTTTTGGCACGTACACATGCTGAGTTATGCACGTTTCTAGGCAGCGGCGTCCGTTTTGGCACGTCGTCGTGCCAAGGCGTGCACGTTTCTAGGCAGCGACATGGTTTTGGCCCAGCCGTTTCTCAAGTCGTTCACGTTTCATGGGTTTTATGCACGTTGACACCCAAGTCGTGCACGTTTCTAGGCAGCGACATGGTTTTTGCCCGGAAACATGCCATTTCGTTCACGTTTCTAGGCAGCGACATGGTTTTGGCCCAGCCCTTTCTCAAGTCGTTCACGTTTCATGGGTTTTATGCACGTTGACACCCAAGTCGTGCACGTTTCTAGGCAGCGACATGGTTTTTGCCCGGAAACATGCCATGTCGTTCACGTTTCTAGGCAGCGACATGGTTTTGCCCCAGCCGTTTCTCAAGTTGCTCACGTTTCATGGGTTTTTTGCACGTTGACACCCAAGTCGTGCACGTTTCTAGGCAGCGACATGGTTTTTGCCCGGAAACATGCCATGTCGTTCACGTTTCTAGGCAGCGACATGGTTTTCCCCCAGCCGTTTCTCAAGTTGCTCACGTTTCATGGGTTTTTTGCACGTTGACACCCAAGTCCTGCACGTTTCTAGGCAGCGACATGGTTTTCGCCCGGAAACATGCCATGTCGTTCACGTTTCTAGGCAGCGACATGGTTTTACCCCAGCCGTTTCTCAAGTTGCTCACGTTTCATGGGTTTTTTGCACGTTGACACCCAAGTCCTGCACGTTTCTAGGCAGCCACATGGTTTTTGCCCGGAAACATGCCATGTCGTTCACGTTTCTAGGCAGCGACATGGTTTTACCCCAGCCGTTTCTCAAGTTGCTCACGTTTCATGGGTTTTTTGCACGTTGACACCCAAGTCCTGCACGTTTCTAGGCAGCGACATGGTTTTTGCCCGGAAACTTGCCATGTCGTTCACGTTTCTAGGCAGCGACATGGTTTTCCCCCAGCCGTTTCTCAAGTCGTTCACGTTTCATGGGTTTTTTGCACGTTGACACCCAAGTCCTGCACGTTTCTAGGCAGCGACATGGTTTTTGCCCGGAAACTTGCCATGTCGTGCACGTTTCTAGGCAGCGACATGGTTTTGCCCCAGCCGTTTCTCAAGTCGCTCACGTTTCATGGGTTTTTTGCACGTTGACACCCAAGTCCTGCACGTTTCTAGGCAGCGACATGGTTTTTGCCCGGAAACATGCCATGTCGTTCACGTTTCTAGGCAGCGACATGGTTTTGCCCCAGCCGTTTCTCAAGTTGCTCACGTTTCATGGGTTTTTTGCACGTTGACACCCAAGTCCTGCACGTTTCTAGGCAGCGACATGGTTTTTGCCCGGAAACATGCCATGTCGTTCACGTTTCTAGGCAGCGACATGGTTTTGCCCCAGCCGTTTCTCAAGTTGCTCACGTTTCATGGGTTTTTTGCACGTTGACACCCAAGTCCTGCACGTTTCTAGGCAGCGACATGGTTTTTGCCCGGAAACATGCCATGTCGTTCACGTTTCTAGGCAGCGACATGGTTTTACCCCAGCCGTTTCTCAAGTTGCTCACGTTTCATCGGTTTTTTGCACGTTGACACCCAAGTCCTGCACGTTTCTAGGCAGCGACATGGTTTTTGCCCGGAAACATGCCATGTCGTTCACGTTTCTAGGCAGCGACATGGTTTTGCCCCAGCCGTTTCTTAAGTTGCTCACGTTTCATGTGTTTTTTGCACGTTGACACCCAAGTCCTGCACGTTTCTAGGCAGCGACATGGTTTTTGCCCGGAAACTTGCCATGTCGTTCACGTTTCTAGGCAGCGACATGGTTTTACCCCAGCCGTTTCTCAAGTTGCTCACGTTTCATGGGTTTTTTGCACGTTGACACCCAAGTCCTGCACGTTTCTAGGCAGCGACATGGTTTTTGCCCGGAAACATGCCATGTCGTTCACGTTTCTTTGCAGCGACATGGTTTTACCCCAGCCGTTTCTCAAGTTGCTCACGTTTCATGGGTTTTTTGCACGTTGACACCCAAGTCCTGCACGTTTCTAGGCAGCGACATGGTTTTTGCCCGGAAACTTGCCATGTCGTGCACGTTTCTAGGCAGCGACAAGGTTTTGCCCCAGCTGTTTCTCAAGTTCCTCACGTTTCATGGGTTTTTTGCACGTTGACACCCAAGTCCTGCACGTTTCTAGGCAGCGACATGGTTTTTGCCCGGAAACTTGCCATGTCGTTCACGTTTCTAGGCAGCGACATGGTTTTCCCCCAGCCGTTTCTCAAGTTGCTCACGTTTCATGGGTTTTTTGCACGTTGACACCCAAGTCGTGCACGTTTCTAGGCAGCGACATGGTTTTTGCCCGGAAACATGCCATGTCGTTCACGTTTCTAGGCAGCGACATGGTTTTACCCCAGCCGTTTCTCAAGTTGCTCACGTTTCATGGGTTTTTTGCACGTTGACACCCAAGTCCTGCACGTTTCTAGGCAGCGACATGGTTTTTGCCCGGAAACATGCCATGTCGTTCACGTTTCTAGGCAGCGACATGGTTTTGCCCCAGCCGTTTCTCAAGTTGCTCACGTTTCATGGGTTTTTTGCACGTTGACACCCAAGTCCTGCACGTTTCTAGGCAGCGACATGGTTTTTGCCCGGAAACATGCCATGTCGTTCACGTTTCTAGGCAGCGACATGTTTTTGCCCCAGCCGTTTCTCAAGTTGCTCACGTTTCATGGGTTTTTTGCACGTTGACACCCAAGTCCTGCACGTTTCTAGGCAGCGACATGGTTTTTGCCCGGAAACATGCCATGTCGTTCACGTTTCTAGGCAGCGACATGGTTTTACCCCAGCCGTTTCTCAAGTTGCTCACGTTTCATCGGTTTTTTGCACGTTGACACCCAAGTCCTGCACGTGTCTAGGCAGCGACATGGTTTTTGCCCGGAAACATGCCATGTCGTTCACGTTTCTAGGCAGCGACATGGTTTTGCCCCAGCCGTTTCTCAAGTTGCTCACGTTTCATGTGTTTTTTGCACGTTGACACCCAAGTCCTGCACGTTTCTAGGCAGCGACATGGTTTTTGCCCGGAAACTTGCCATGTCGTTCACGTTTCTAGGCAGCGACATGGTTTTACCCCAGCCGTTTCTCAAGTTGCTCACGTTTCATGGGTTTTTTGCACGTTGACACCCAAGTCCTGCACGTTTCTAGGCAGCGACATGGTTTTTGCCCGGAAACATGCCATGTCGTTCACGTTTCTTTGCAGCGACATGGTTTTACCCCAGCCGTTTCTCAAGTTGCTCACGTTTCATGGGTTTTTTGCACGTTGACACCCAAGTCCTGCACGTTTCTAGGCAGCGACATGGTTTTTGCCCGGAAACTTGCCATGTCGTGCACGTTTCTAGGCAGCGACAAGGTTTTGCCCCAGCCGTTTCTCAAGTTCCTCACGTTTCATGGGTTTTTTGCACGTTGACACCCAAGTCCTGCACGTTTCTAGGCAGCGACATGGTTTTTGCCCGGAAACTTGCCATGTCGTTCACGTTTCTAGGCAGCGACATGGTTTTCCCCCCAGCCGTTTCTCAAGTTGCTCACGTTTCATGGGTTTTTTGCACGTTGACACCCAAGTCGTGCACGTTTCTAGGCAGCGACATGGTTTTTGCCCGGAAACATGCCATGTCGTTCACGTTTCTAGGCAGCGACATGGTTTTACCCCAGCCGTTTCTCAAGTTGCTCACGTTTCATGGGTTTTTTGCACGTTGACACCCAAGTCCTGCACGTTTCTAGGCAGCCACATGGTTTTTGCCCGGAAACATGCCATGTCGTTCACGTTTCTAGGCAGCGACATGGTTTTACCCCAGCCGTTTCTCAAGTTGCTCACGTTTCATGGGTTTTTTGCACGTTGACACCCAAGTCCTGCACGTTTCTAGGCAGCCACATGGTTTTTGCCCGGAAACATGCCATGTCGTTCACGTTTCTAGGCAGCGACATGGTTTTACACCAGCCGTTTCTCAAGTTGCTAACGTTTCATGGGTTTTTTGCACGTTGACACCCAAGTCCTGCACGTTTCTAGGCAGCGACATGGTTTTTGCCCGGAAACTTGCCATGTCGTTCACGTTTCTAGGCAGCGACATGGTTTTGCCCCAGCCGTTTCTCAAGTTGCTCACGTTTCATGGGTTTTTTGCACGTTGACACCCAAGTCGTGCACGTTTCTAGGCAGCGACATGGTTTTTGCCCGGAAACATGCCATGTCGTGCACGTTTCTAGGCAGCGACATGGTTTTGGCCCAGCCGTTTCTCAAGTCGTTCACGTATCATGGGTTTTTCGCACGTTGACACCCAAGTCGTGCACGTTTCTAGGCAGCGACATGGTTTTTGCCCGGAAACATGCCATGTCGTTCACGTTTCTAGGCAGCGACATGGTTTCGGCCCAGCAGTTTCTCAAGTGGCTCATGTTTCATGGGTTTTATGCACGTTGACACCCAAGTCGTGCACGTTTCTAGGCAGCGACATGATTTTGGCCCGGAAACATGCCATGTCGTTCACGTTTCTAGGCAGCGACATGGTTTTGGCCCAGCCGTTTCTCAAGTCGTTCACGTTTCATGGGTTTTATGCACGTTGACACCCAAGTCGTGCACGTTTCTAGGCAGCGACATGGTTTTTGCCCGGAAACTTGCCATGTCGTTCACGTTTCTAGGCAGCGACATGGTTTCGGCCCAGCCGTTTCTCAAGTCGTTCACGTTTCATGGGTTTTATGCACGTTGACACCCAAGTCGTGCACGTTTCTAGGCAGCGACATGGTTTTGGCCCGGAAACATGCCATGTCGTTCACGTTTCTAGGCAGCGACATGGTTTTGGCCCAGCCGTTTCTCAAGTTGCTCACGTTTCATGTGTTTTATGCACGTTGACACCCAAGTCGTGCACGTTTCTAGGCAGCGACATGGTTTTTGCCCGGAAACATGCCATGTCTTTCACGTTTCTAGGCAGCGACATGGTTTTACCCTAGCCGTTTCTCAAGTTGCTCACGTTTCATGGGTTTTTTGCACGTTGACACCCAAGTCCTGCACGTTTCTAGGCAGCCACATGGTTTTTGCCCGGAAACATGCCATGTCGTTCACGTTTCTAGGCAGCGACATGGTTTTACCCCAGCCGTTTCTCAAGTTGCTCACGTTTCATGGGTTTTTTGCACGTTGACACCCAAGTCCTGCACGTTTCTAGGCAGCCACATGGTTTTTGCCCGGAAACATGCCATGCCGTTCACGTTTCTAGGCAGCGACATGGTTTCACCCCAGCCGTTTCTCAAGTTGCTAACGTTTCATGGGTTTTTTGCACGTTGACACCCAAGTCCTGCACGTTTCTAGGCAGCGACATGGTTTTTGCCCGGAAACTTGCCATGTCGTTCACGTTTCTAGGCAGCGACATGGTTTTGCCCCAGCCGTTTCTCAAGTTGCTCACGTTTCATGGGTTTTTTGCACGTTGACACCCAAGTCGTGCACGTTTCTAGGCAGCGACATGGTTTTTGCCCGGAAACATGCCATGTCGTGCACGTTTCTAGGCAGCGACATGGTTTTGGCCCAGCCGTTTCTCAAGTTGTTCACGTTTCATGGGTTTTTCGCACGTTGACACCCAAGTCGTGCACGTTTCTAGGCAGCGACATGGTTTTTGCCCAGAAACATGCCATGTCGTTCACGTTTCTAGGCAGCGACATGGTTTTTGCCCAGAAACATGCCAAGTCCTGCACGTTTCTAGGCAGCGACATGGTTTTTGCCCGGAAACTTGCCATGTCGTTCACGTTTCTAGGCAGCGACATGGTTTTCCCCCAGCCGTTTCTCAAGTTGCTCACGTTTCATGGGTTTTTTGCACGTTGACACCCAAGTCGTGCACGTTTCTAGGCAGCGACATGGTTTTTGCCCGGAAACATGCCATGTCGTTCACGTTTCTAGGCAGCGACATGGTTTTACCCCAGCCGTTTCTCAAGTTGCTCACGTTTCATGGGTTTTTTGCACGTTGACACCCAAGTCCTGCACGTTTCTAGGCAGCGACATGGTTTTTGCCCGGAAACATGCCATGTCGTTCACGTTTCTAGGCAGCGACATGGTTTTACCCCAGCCGTTTCTCAAGTTGCTCACGTTTCATGGGTTTTTTGCACGTTGACACCCAAGTCCTGCACGTTTCTAGGCAGCGACATGGTTTTTGCCCGGAAACATGCCATGTCGTTCACGTTTCTAGGCAGCGACATGGTTTTACCCCAGCCGTTTCTCAAGTTGCTCACGTTTCATGGGTTTTTTGCACGTTGACACCCAAGTCCTGCACGTTTCTAGGCAGCGACATGGTTTTTGCCCGGAAACATGCCATGTCGTTCACGTTTCTAGGCAGCGACATGGTTTTACCCCAGCCGTTTCTCAAGTTGCTCACGTTTCATGGGTTTTTTGCACGTTGACACCCAAGTCCTGCACGTTTCTAGGCAGCCACATGGTTTTTGCCCGGAAACATGCCATGTCGTTCACGTTTCTAGGCAGCGACATGGTTTTACCCCAGCCGTTTCTCAAGTTGCTCACGTTTCATGGGTTTTTTGCACGTTGACACCCAAGTCCTGCACGTTTCTAGGCAGCCACATGGTTTTTGCCCGGAAACATGCCATGTCGTTCACGTTTCTAGGCAGCGACATGGTTTTACCCCAGCCGTTTCTCAAGTTGCTCACGTTTCATGGGTTTTTTGCACGTTGACACCCAAGTCCTGCACGTTTCTAGGCAGCCACATGGTTTTTTCCCGGAAACATGCCATGTCGTTCACGTTTCTAGGCAGCGACATGGTTTTACCCCAGCCGTTTCTCAAGTTGCTCACGTTTCATGGGTTTTTTGCACGTTGACACCCAAGTCCTGCACGTTTCTAGGCAGCCACATGGTTTTTGCCCGGAAACATGCCATGTCGTTCACGTTTCTAGGCAGCGACATGGTTTTACCCCAGCCGTTTCTCAAGTTGCTCACGTTTCATGGGTTTTTTGCACGTTGACACCCAAGTCCTGCACGTTTCTAGGCAGCCACATGGTTTTTGCCCGGAAACATGCCATGTCGTTCACGTTTCTAGGCAGCGACATGGTTTTACCCCAGCCGTTTCTCAAGTTGCTCACGTTTCATGGGTTTTTTGCACGTTGACACCCAAGTCCTGCACGTTTCTAGGCAGCCACATGGTTTTTGCCCGGAAACATGCCATGTCGTTCACGTTTCTAGGCAGCGACATGGTTTTACCCCAGCCGTTTCTCAAGTTGCTCACGTTTCATGGGTTTTTTGCACGTTGACACCCAAGTCCTGCACGTTTCTAGGCAGCCACATGGTTTTTGCCCGGAAACATGCCATGTCGTTCACGTTTCTAGGCAGCGACATGGTTTTACCCCAGCCGTTTCTCAAGTTGCTCACGTTTCATGGGTTTTTTGCACGTTGACACCCAAGTCCTGCACGTTTCTAGGCAGCCACATGGTTTTTTCCCGGAAACATGCCATGTCGTTCACGTTTCTAGGCAGCGACATGGTTTTACCCCAGCCGTTTCTCAAGTTGCTCACGTTTCATGGGTTTTTTGCACGTTGACACCCAAGTCCTGCACGTTTCTAGGCAGCCACATGGTTTTTGCCCGGAAACATGCCATGTCGTTCACGTTTCTAGGCAGCGACATGGTTTTACCCCAGCCGTTTCTCAAGTTGCTCACGTTTCATGGGTTTTTTGCACGTTGACACCCAAGTCCTGCACGTTTCTAGGCAGCCACATGGTTTTTGCCCGGAAACATGCCATGTCGTTCACGTTTCTAGGCAGCGACATGGTTTTACCCCAGCCGTTTCTCAAGTTGCTCACGTTTCATGGGTTTTTTGCACGTTGACACCCAAGTCCTGCACGTTTCTAGGCAGCCACATGGTTTTTGCCCGGAAACATGCCATGTCGTTCACGTTTCTAGGCAGCGACATGGTTTTAGCCCAGCCGTTTCTCAAGTTGCTCACGTTTCATGGGTTTTTTGCACGTTGACACCCAAGTCCTGCACGTTTCTAGGCAGCCACATGGTTTTTTCCCGGAAACATGCCATGTCGTTCACGTTTCTAGGCAGCGACATGGTTTTACCCCAGCCGTTTCTCAAGTTGCTCACGTTTCATGGGTTTTTTGCACGTTGACACCCAAGTCCTGCACGTTTCTAGGCAGCCACATGGTTTTTTCCCGGAAACATGCCATGTCGTTCACGTTTCTAGGCAGCGACATGGTTTTACCCCAGCCGTTTCTCAAGTTGCTCACGTTTCATGGGTTTTTTGCACGTTGACACCCAAGTCCTGCACGTTTCTAGGCAGCCACATGGTTTTTGCCCAGAAACATGCCATGTCGTTCACGTTTCTAGGCAGCGACATGGTTTTACCCCAGCCGTTTCTCAAGTTGCTAACGTTTCATGGGTTTTTTGCACGTTGACACCCAAGTCCTGCACGTTTCTAGGCAGCGACATGGTTTTTGCCCGGAAACTTGCCATGTCGTTCACGTTTCTAGGCAGCGACATGGTTTTGCCCCAGCCGTTTCTCAAGTTGCTCACGTTTCATGGGTTTTTTGCACGTTGACACCCAAGTCGTGCACGTTTCTAGGCAGCGACATGGTTTTTGCCCGGAAACATGCCATGTCGTGCACGTTTCTAGGCAGCGACATGGTTTTGGCCCAGCCGTTTCTCAAGTCGTTCACGTTTCATGGGTTTTTCGCACGTTGACACCCAAGTCGTGCACGTTTCTAGGCAGCGACATGGTTTTTGCCCGGAAACATGCCATGTCGTTCACGTTTCTAGGCAGCGACATGGTTTCGGCCCAGCAGTTTCTCAAGTGGCTCATGTTTCGTGGGTTTTATGCACGTTGACACCCAAGTCGTGCACGTTTCTAGGCAGCGACATGATTTTGGCCCGGAAACATGCCATGTCGTTCACGTTTCTAGGCAGCGACATGGTTTTGGCCCAGCCGTTTCTCAAGTCGTTCACGTTTCATGGGTTTTATGCACGTTGACACCCAAGTCGTGCACGTTTCTAGGCAGCGACATGGTTTTTGCCCGG
>JAHSPW020000088.1:10000-15000 GCA_019985065.2 Arctostaphylos glauca | reverse complement strand
CAAGAGGCATCCGAACATAGCTTGGCATGGTTAGTGTCTGACTTCTTGGGAAGCCGTTCACTAATCATGCCAAGCCATGTGGGGATGCCAATGCTTCGAGGGTGGCCACTTTATGGTTGCCAAGCCAAGCCATGCCAACCGACTGTTGGCGACCCCTCTCAGCAAGAGGCATCCGAACATATCTTGGCATGGTCAGTGTCTGTCTTCTTAGGAAGCCGTTCACTAATCATGCCAAGCCATGTGGGGATGCCAATGCTTCGAGGGTGGCCACTTTTTGGTTGCCAAGCCAAGCCATGCCAACCGACTGTTGGCGACCCCTCTCAGCAAGAGGCATCCGAACATATCTTGGCATGGTCAGTGTCTGACTTCTTAGGAAGCCGTTCACTAATCATGCCAAGCCATGTGGGGATGCCAATGCTCCGAGGGTGGCCACTTCTTGGTTGCCAAGCCATGCCAACCGACTGTTGGCGACCCCTCTCAGCAAGAGGCATCCGAACATAGCTTGGCATGGTCAGTGTCTGACTTCTTGGGAAGCCGTTCACTAATCATGCCAAGCCATGTGGGGATGCCAATGCATCATCGAGGGTGGCCACTTATGGTTGCCAAGCCAAAAACGATGCCAACCGACATGTCGGCAAGCCTTCCGAAGGAACACATCGTTGCCAAGGCTTGGCCGAGGCATGTGCATGCACTAGGCCCACCCACGTAGGCCGTTTTGGGGTGCCCATGCCCAAAACAATGCCAACAAGCCTTCCAACCCGACCGGGGGTATTATTTCGATCATTTTTTCAGGCATTACCCTGGGCAAGGTGCCCGAGTTCGTTTTTGGTTGCTCAAGCCAAAATGGCATGCCAAGCACGTCTTGTGGGCATGCCCACGTGGTTGCCAAGTCTATTGCGTGCACTAGTCCGCCCGCGTTGGCCATTTTGGGGTGCCCAAGCCCAAGACAGAGCCAAGAATCCTTCCGGGACGGGTGTCCGACTTCATTTTTTGTTGCTCAAGCCAAAATGGCATGCCAAGCACGTCTTGTGGGCATGCCCACGTGGTTGCCGGGTCTCTTGCACGCACTAGTCCGCTCACGTTGGCCGTTTTGGGGTGCCCAAGCCCAAGACGAAGCCAATAATCCTTCCGGGACGGGTGTCCAAGTTTCGATTTTTGTTGCTCAAGCGAAAATGGCATGCCAAGCATGTCTTGTGGGCATGCCCACGTGGTTGCCGAGTCTCTTGCGTGCACTAGTCCGCCCACGTTGGCCGTTTTGGGGTGCCCAAGCCCAAGACGGTGCCAAGAATCCTTCCGGGACGACCGGGGGTATTTCGGTCATTTTTCGGGGCATTACCCCGGGCATGGTGTCCGACTTCGTTTTTGGTTGCCCAAGCCAAAATGGCATGCCAACCGTGTCTTGGTGGCAAGCAATGTCGCACCAAGGCATGGGTAAGCCTTGGCAGCGACACCCCAGGAGGGACACCACCCCCCCCCCTAATATAGCATTCTAAGCCCTTCTCCTAGTGACAGGAAGAGACATTGCCTATGCTCGAGGAGTCATAATGGGGTTTTTTGAAGAAATACGATTTATTTATGCCATAAAATCAATGTAACCACCAAGATAATAAATAAACCCACCTATAAAAAATATTTTTTTAATTTTTTTTTCGGTTGGAATATTTTTAATTAATTAATTACTTAAAAATAGCTTAAAAATTATTAAAAAATACGAAAAAAATACGAAAAATCATGGAAAAATTATGGTTGACTTGGGAAAGCTATTCATGTATTTTAGAAAATATTGAGGCGAGTAGAATTGAAGAAGAATGCACAAAGTGGAATTTACAAAGCGTAAAAATAATAAAACGCGAGGATGATAAATAGTGCATGAACTCCAACATGTGGGAACCATTGAGTAATACTTTTGGGGTGTGTGATTCACTCCCATTGTGTTGAACAATCATGCCTTGCCTTCCTTACTACTTCTTTGCGTTCCGTTACGCATGCTCCTGCTACGCGGCTTGTAAGCTGTCTTTTCTTGGTTAGCCGAGCGTTGCCCTTTCGCAAGTTCATCCGAGAGCAATGTCTTTTCGGTAGTTCATGTGCCCTTTCGCAAGTTCATGTGCCGTTACTTGCCTCGCTATATCGTGTCGAGGGTGCACTTCTATTCCGGTATCAAGCATAAAAGCAAACTTAACCTCGTTTTTTATTTCGTGCTCGTTTTATTTGGGATTCCTCCACATGCCATTTGCCCGTTTGTAGGTAGCGAGCCAAGTCGTGCACATTTGTTGGAATCGGCATGGTTTTTGCACGTCGACATGCCAAGTCGATCGTATTTCTAGGTAGCAACATCCGTTTTTGGCCCACCCGACATGAAACCCTTGCACGTTTCTAGCTACAAACCTCGTTTTTGGCACGTACGCATGCTGAGTTATGCACGTTTCTAGGCAGCGGCGTCCGTTTTGGCACGTCGTCGTGCCAAGGCGTGCACGTTTCTAGGCAGCGACATGGTTTTGGCCCAGCCGTTTCTCAAGTCGTTCACGTTTCATGGGTTTTATGCACGTTGACACCCAAGTCGTGCACGTTTCTAGGCAGCGACATGGTTTTTGCCCGGAAACATGCCATGTCGTTCACGTTTCTAGGCAGCGACATGGTTTTGGCCCAGCCCTTTCTCAAGTCGTTCACGTTTCATGGGTTTTATGCACGTTGACACCCAAGTCGTGCACGTTTCTAGGCAGCGACATGGTTTTTGCCCGGAAACATGCCATGTCGTTCACGTTTCTAGGCAGCGACATGGTTTTGGCCCAGCCGTTTCTCAAGTCGTTCACGTTTCATGGGTTTTATGCACGTTGACACCCAAGTCGTGCACGTTTCTAGGCAGCGACATGGTTTTTGCCCGGAAACATGCCATGTCGTTCACGTTTCTAGGCAGCGACATGGTTTTGGCCCAGCCGTTTCTCAAGTTGTTCACGTTTCATGGGTTTTATGCACGTTGACACCCAAGTCCTGCACGTTTCTAGGCAGCGACATGGTTTTTGCCCGGAAACTTGCCATGTCGTGCACGTTTCTAGGCAGCGACATGGTTTTGCCCCAGCCGTTTCTCAAGTTGCTCACGTTTCATGGGTTTTTTGCACGTTGACACCCAAGTCCTGCACGTTTCTAGGCAGCGACATGGTTTTTGCCCGGAAACATGCCATGTCGTTCACGTTTCTAGGCAGCGACATGGTTTTGCCCCAGCCGTTTCTCAAGTTGCTCACGTTTCATGGGTTTTTTGCACGTTGACACCCAAGTCGTGCACGTTTCTAGGCAGCGACATGGTTTTTGCCCGGAAACATGCCATGTCGTTCACGTTTCTAGGCAGCGACATGGTTTTGCCCCAGCCGTTTCTCAAGTTGCTCACGTTTCATGGGTTTTTTGCACGTTGACACCCAAGTCCTGCACGTTTCTAGGCAGCGACATGGTTTTCGCCCGGAAACATGCCATGTCGTTCACGTTTCTAGGCAGCGACATGGTTTTACCCCAGCCGTTTCTCAAGTTGCTCACGTTTCATGGGTTTTTTGCACGTTGACACCCAAGTCCTGCACGTTTCTAGGCAGCGACATGGTTTTTGCCCGGAAACATGCCATGTCGTTCACGTTTCTAGGCAGCGACATGGTTTTGCCCCAGCCGTTTCTCAAGTTGCTCACGTTTCATGGGTTTTTTGCACGTTGACACCCAAGTCCTGCACGTTTCTAGGCAGCGACATGGTTTTTGCCCGGAAACTTGCCATGTCGTTCACGTTTCTAGGCAGCGACATGGTTTTACCCCAGCCGTTTCTCAAGTTGCTCACGTTTCATGGGTTTTTTGCACGTTGACACCCAAGTCCTGCACGTTTCTAGGCAGCGACATGGTTTTTGCCCGGAAACATGCCATGTCGTTCACGTTTCTTTGCGGCGACATGGTTTTACCCCAGCCGTTTCTCAAGTTGCTCACGTTTCATGGGTTTTTTGCACGTTGACACCCAAGTCCTGCACGTTTCTAGGCAGCGACATGGTTTTTGCCCGGAAACATGCCATGTCGTTCACGTTTCTATGCAGCGACATGGTTTTGCCCCAGCCGTTTCTCAAGCTGCTCACGTTTCATGGGTTTTTTGCACGTTGACACCCAAGTCCTGCACGTTTCTAGGCAGCGACATGGTTTTTGCCCGGAAACATGCCATGTCGTTCACGTTTCTAGGCAGCGACATGGTTTTGCCCCAGCCGTTTCTCAAGTTGCTCACGTTTCATGGGTTTTTTGCACGTTTACACCCAAGTCGTGCACGTTTCTAGGCAAGTACATGGTTTTTGCCCGGAAACATGCCATGTCGTTCACGTTTCTAGGCAGCGACATGGTTTTGCCCCAGCCGTTTCTCAAGTTGCTCACGTTTCATGGGTTTTTTGCACGTTGACACCCAAGTCCTGCACAGTTTCTAGGCAGCGACATGGTTTTTGCCCGGAAACATGCCATGTCGTTCACGTTTCTAGGCAGCGACATGGTTTTACCCCAGCCGTTTCTCAAGTTGCTCACGTTTCATGGGTTTTTTGCACGTTGACACCCAAGTCCTGCACGTTTCTAGGCAGCGACATGGTTTTTGCCCGGAAACATGCCATGTCGTTCACGTTTCTAGGCAGCGACATGGTTTTGCCCCAGCCGTTTCTCAAGTTGCTCACGTTTCATGGGTTTTTTGCACGTTGACACCCAAGTCCTGCACGTTTCTAGGCAGCGACATGGTTTTTGCCCGGAAACTTGCCATGTCGTTCACGTTTCTAGGCAGCGACATGGTTTTACCCCAGCCGTTTCTCAAGTTGCTCACGTTTCATGGGTTTTTTGCACGTTGACACCCAAGTCCTGCACGTTTCTAGGCAGCGACATGGTTTTTGCCCGGAAACATGCCATGTCGTTCACGTTTCTTTGCAGCGACATGGTTTTACCCCAGCCGTTTCTCAAGTTGCTCACGTTTCATGGGTTTTTTGCACGTTGACACCCACGTCCTGCACGTT
>JAHSPW020000087.1:0-226074 GCA_019985065.2 Arctostaphylos glauca | reverse complement strand
TAAGAGATCGGCTCAAAATAATATCCGGAAAGTCTTTGATCCGTTCAATCTTTCATAAAGCTGTTCCTGTCAGCATTTATCAAAAACTGTTTAGATCAAGCTCTTCTCGATATTATTTCGAGCCGATTTCTTGCAGGTACCCTTAAAAACATGTTTTAAACATAATGAACGGTTCAGATCATCAAAATAAAGGATCCCTCATTAGAAGCGCGGACTATATATGTATGAGTGAGCTTCTAATAAGGGATCCCCTATTTTGGTACGGTGTGGACCTCCTACTTCTTGATCAAATTATGATGATCTGAACCGTTCAATGTGTTTAAAACGTGTTTTTAAGGGTACCCGTAAGAGATCGGCTCAAAATAATATCCGGAAAGTCTTTGATCCGTTCAATCTTTCATAAAGCTGTTCCTGTCAGCATTTATCAAAAACTGTTTAGATCAAGCTCTTCTCGATATTATTTCGAGCCGATTTCTTGCAGGTACCCTTAAAAACATGTTTTAAACATAATGAACGGTTCAGATCATCAAAATAAAGGATCCTCATTAGAAGCGCGGACTATATATGTATGAGTGAGCTTCTAATAAGGGATCCCCTATTTTGCTACGGTGTGGACCTCCTACTTCTTGATCAAATTATGATGATCTGAACCGTTCAATGTGTTTAAAACGTGTTTTTAAGGGTACCCGTAAGAGATCGGCTCAAAATAATATCCGGAAAGTCTTTGATCCGTTCAATCTTTCATAAAGCTGTTCCTGTCAGCATTTATCAAAAACTGTTTAGATCAAGCTCTTCTCGATATTATTTCGAGCCGATTTCTTGCAGGTACCCTTAAAAACATGTTTTAAACATAATGAACGGTTCAGATCATCAAAATAAAGGATCCCTCATTAGAAGCGCGGACTATATATGTATGAGTGAGCTTCTAATAAGGGATCCCCTATTTTGCTACGGTGTGGACCTCCTACTTCTTGATCAAATTATGATGATCTGAACCGTTCAATGTGTTTAAAACGTGTTTTTAAGGGTACCCGTAAGAGATCGGCTCAAAATAATATCCGGAAAGTCTTTGATCCGTTCAATCTTTCATAAAGCTGTTCCTGTCAGCATTTATCAAAAACTGTTTAGATCAAGCTCTTCTCGATATTATTTCGAGCCGATTTCTTGCAGGTACCCTTAAAAACATGTTTTAAACATAATGAACGGTTCAGATCATCAAAATAAAGGATCCCTCATTAGAAGCGCGGACTATATATGTATGAGTGAGCTTCTAATAAGGGATCCCCTATTTTGCTACGGTGTGGACCTCCTACTTCTTGATCAAATTATGATGATCTGAACCGTTCAATGTGTTTAAAACGTGTTTTTAAGGGTACCCGTAAGAGATCGGCTCAAAATAATATCCGGAAAGTCTTTGATCCGTTCAATCTTTCATAAAGCTGTTCCTGTCAGCATTTATCAAAAACTGTTTAGATCAAGCTCTTCTCGATATTATTTCGAGCCGATTTCTTGCAGGTACCCTTAAAAACATGTTTTAAACATAATGAACGGTTCAGATCATCAAAATAAAGGATCCCTCATTAGAAGCGCGGGACTATATATGTATGAGTGAGCTTCTAATAAGGGATCCCCTATTTTGCTACGGTGTGGACCTCCTACTTCTTGATCAAATTATGATGATCTGAACCGTTCAATGTGTTTAAAACGTGTTTTTAAGGGTACCCGTAAGAGATCGGCTCAAAATAATATCCGGAAAGTCCTTTGATCCGTTCAATCTTTCATAAAGCTGTTCCTGTCAGCATTTATCAAAAACTGTTTAGATCAAGCTCTTCTCGATATTATTTCGAGCCGATTTCTTGCAGGTACCCTTAAAAACATGTTTTAAACATAATGAACGGTTCAGATCATCAAAATAAAGGATCCCTCATTAGAAGCGCGGACTATATATGTATGAGTGAGCTTCTAATAAGGGATCCCCTATTTTGCTACGGTGTGGACCTCCTACTTCTTGATCAAATTATGATGATCTGAACCGTTCAATGTGTTTAAAACGTGTTTTTTAAGGGTACCCGTAAGAGATCGGCTCAAAATAATATCCGGAAAGTCTTTGATCCGTTCAATCTTTCATAAAGCTGTTCCTGTCAGCATTTATCAAAAACTGTTTAGATCAAGCTCTTCTCGATATTATTTCGAGCCGATTTCTTGCAGGTACCCTTAAAAACATGTTTTAAACATAATGAACGGTTCAGATCATCAAAATAAAGGATCCCTCATTAGAAGCGCGGACTATATATGTATGAGTGAGCTTCTAATAAGGGATCCCCTATTTTTTTGCTACGGTGTGGACCTCCTACTTCTTGATCAAATTATGATGATCTGAACCGTTCAATGTGTTTAAAACGTGTTTTTAAGGGTACCCGTAAGAGATCGGCTCAAAATAATATCCGGAAAGTCTTTGATCCGTTCAATCTTTCATAAAGCTGTTCCTGTCAGCATTTATCAAAAACTGTTTAGATCAAGCTCTTCTCGATATTATTTCGAGCCGATTTCTTGCAGGTACCCTTAAAAACATGTTTTAAACATAATGAACGGTTCAGATCATCAAAATAAAGGATCCCTCATTAGAAGCGCGGACTATATATGTATGAGTGAGCTTCTAATAAGGGATCCCCTATTTTGCTACGGTGTGGACCTCCTACTTCTTGATCAAATTATGATGATCTGAACCGTTCAATGTGTTTAAAACGTGTTTTTAAGGGTACCCGTAAGAGATCGGCTCAAAATAATATCCGGAAAGTCTTTGATCCGTTCAATCTTTCATAAAGCTGTTCCTGTCAGCATTTATCAAAAACTGTTTAGATCAAGCTCTTCTCGATATTATTTCGAGCCGATTTCTTGCAGGTACCCTTAAAAACATGTTTTAAACATAATGAACGGTTCAGATCATCAAAATAAAGGATCCCTCATTAGAAGCGCGGACTATATATGTATGAGTGAGCTTCTAATAAGGGATCCCCTATTTTGCTACGGTGTGGACCTCCTACTTCTTGATCAAATTATGATGATCTGAACCGTTCAATGTGTTTAAAACGTGTTTTTAAGGGTACCCGTAAGAGATCGGCTCAAAATAATATCCGGAAAGTCTTTGATCCGTTCAATCTTTCATAAAGCTGTTCCTGTCAGCATTTATCAAAAACTGTTTAGATCAAGCTCTTCTCGATATTATTTCGAGCCGATTTCTTGCAGGTACCCTTAAAAACATGTTTTAAACATAATGAACGGTTCAGATCATCAAAATAAAGGATCCCTCATTAGAAGCGCGGACTATATATGTATGAGTGAGCTTCTAATAAGGGATCCCCTATTTTGCTACGGTGTGGACCTCCTACTTCTTGATCAAATTATGATGATCTGAACCGTTCAATGTGTTTAAAACGTGTTTTTAAGGGTACCCGTAAGAGATCGGCTCAAAATAATATCCGGAAAGTCTTTGATCCGTTCAATCTTTCATAAAGCTGTTCCTGTCAGCATTTATCAAAAACTGTTTAGATCAAGCTCTTCTCGATATTATTTCGAGCCGATTTCTTGCAGGTACCCTTAAAAACATGTTTTAAACATAATGAACGGTTCAGATCATCAAAATAAAGGATCCCTCATTAGAAGCGCGGGACTATATATGTATGAGTGAGCTTCTAATAAGGGATCCCCTATTTTGCTACGGTGTGGACCTCCTACTTCTTGATCAAATTATGATGATCTGAACCGTTCAATGTGTTTAAAACGTGTTTTTAAGGGTACCCGTAAGAGATCGGCTCAAAATAATATCCGGAAAGTCTTTGATCCGTTCAATCTTTCATAAAGCTGTTCCTGTCAGCATTTATCAAAAACTGTTTAGATCAAGCTCTTCTCGATATTATTTCGAGCCGATTTCTTGCAGGTACCCTTAAAAACATGTTTTAAACATAATGAACGGTTCAGATCATCAAAATAAAGGATCCCTCATTAGAAGCGCGGACTATATATGTATGAGTGAGCTTCTAATAAGGGATCCCCTATTTTTTTGCTACGGTGTGGACCTCCTACTTCTTGATCAAATTATGATGATCTGAACCGTTCAATGTGTTTAAAACGTGTTTTTAAGGGTACCCGTAAGAGATCGGCTCAAAATAATATCCGGAAAGTCTTTGATCCGTTCAATCTTTCATAAAGCTGTTCCTGTCAGCATTTATCAAAAACTGTTTAGATCAAGCTCTTCTCGATATTATTTCGAGCCGATTTCTTGCAGGTACCCTTAAAAACATGTTTTAAACATAATGAACGGTTCAGATCATCAAATAAAGGATCCCTCATTAGAAGCGCGGACTATATATGTATGAGTGAGCTTCTAATAAGGGATCCCCTATTTTGCTACGGTGTGGACCTCCTACTTCTTGATCAAATTATGATGATCTGAACCGTTCAATGTGTTTAAAACGTGTTTTTAAGGGTACCCGTAAGAGATCGGCTCAAAATAATATCCGGAAAGTCTTTGATCCGTTCAATCTTTCATAAAGCTGTTCCTGTCAGCATTTATCAAAAACTGTTTAGATCAAGCTCTTCTCGATATTATTTCGAGCCGATTTCTTGCAGGTACCCTTAAAAACATGTTTTAAACATAATGAACGGTTCAGATCATCAAAATAAAGGATCCCTCATTAGAAGCGCGGACTATATATGTATGAGTGAGCTTCTAATAAGGGATCCCCTATTTTGCTACGGTGTGGACCTCCTACTTCTTGATCAAATTATGATGATCTGAACCGTTCAATGTGTTTAAAACGTGTTTTTAAGGGTACCCGTAAGAGATCGGCTCAAAATAATATCCGGAAAGTCTTTGATCCGTTCAATCTTTCATAAAGCTGTTCCTGTCAGCATTTATCAAAAACTGTTTAGATCAAGCTCTTCTCGATATTATTTCGAGCCGATTTCTTGCAGGTACCCTTAAAAACATGTTTTAAACATAATGAACGGTTCAGATCATCAAAATAAAGGATCCCTCATTAGAAGCGCGGACTATATATGTATGAGTGAGCTTCTAATAAGGGATCCCCTATTTTGCTACGGTGTGGACCTCCTACTTCTTGATCAAATTATGATGATCTGAACCGTTCAATGTGTTTAAAACGTGTTTTTAAGGGTACCCGTAAGAGATCGGCTCAAAATAATATCCGGAAAGTCTTTGATCCGTTCAATCTTTCATAAAGCTGTTCCTGTCAGCATTTATCAAAAACTGTTTAGATCAAGCTCTTCTCGATATTATTTCGAGCCGATTTCTTGCAGGTACCCTTAAAAACATGTTTTAAACATAATGAACGGTTCAGATCATCAAAATAAAGGATCCCTCATTAGAAGCGCGGACTATATATGTATGAGTGAGCTTCTAATAAGGGATCCCCTATTTTGCTACGGTGTGGACCTCCTACTTCTTGATCAAATTATGATGATCTGAACCGTTCAATGTGTTTAAAACGTGTTTTTAAGGGTACCCGTAAGAGATCGGCTCAAAATAATATCCGGAAAGTCTTTGATCCGTTCAATCTTTCATAAAGCTGTTCCTGTCAGCATTTATCAAAAACTGTTTAGATCAAGCTCTTCTCGATATTATTTCGAGCCGATTTCTTGCAGGTACCCTTAAAAACATGTTTTAAACATAATGAACGGTTCAGATCATCAAAATGAAGGATCCCTCATTAGAAGCGCGGACTATATATGTATGAGTGAGCTTCTAATAAGGGATCCCCTATTTTGCTACGGTGTGGACCTCCTACTTCTTGATCAAATTATGATGATCTG
Organism: Arctostaphylos glauca; assembly: GCA_019985065.2. NCBI lineage: Eukaryota > Viridiplantae > Streptophyta > Magnoliopsida > Ericales > Ericaceae > Arctostaphylos > Arctostaphylos glauca. The sequence continues at coordinate 220,242 of JAHSPW020000087.1, read as the reverse complement.
AACCGTTCAATGTGTTTAAAACGTGTTTTTAAGGGTACCCGTAAGAGATCGGCTCAAAATAATATCCGGAAAGTCTTTGATCCGTTCAATCTTTCATAAAGCTGTTCCTGTCAGCATTTATCAAAAACTGTTTAGATCAAGCTCTTCTCGATATTATTTCGAGCCGATTTCTTGCAGGTACCCTTAAAAACATGTTTTAAACATAATGAACGGTTCAGATCATCAAAATAAAGGATCCCTCATTAGAAGCGCGGACTATATATGTATGAGTGAGCTTCTAATAAGGGATCCCCTATTTTGCTACGGTGTGGACCTCCTACTTCTTGATCAAATTATGATGATCTGAACCGTTCAATGTGTTTAAAACGTGTTTTTAAGGGTACCCGTAAGAGATCGGCTCAAAATAATATCCGGAAAGTCTTTGATCCGTTCAATCTTTCATAAAGCTGTTCCTGTCAGCATTTATCAAAAACTGTTTAGATCAAGCTCTTCTCGATATTATTTCGAGCCGATTTCTTGCAGGTACCCTTAAAAACATGTTTTAAACATAATGAACGGTTCAGATCATCAAAATAAAGGATCCCTCATTAGAAGCGCGGACTATATATGTATGAGTGAGCTTCTAATAAGGGATCCCCTATTTTGCTACGGTGTGGACCTCCTACTTCTTGATCAAATTATGATGATCTGAACCGTTCAATGTGTTTAAAAACGTGTTTTTAAGGGTACCCGTAAGAGATCGGCTCAAAATAATATCCGGAAAGTCTTTGATCCGTTCAATCTTTCATAAAGCTGTTCCTGTCAGCATTTATCAAAAACTGTTTAGATCAAGCTCTTCTCGATATTATTTCGAGCCGATTTCTTGCAGGTACCCTTAAAAACATGTTTTAAACATAATGAACGGTTCAGATCATCAAAATAAAGGATCCCTCATTAGAAGCGCGGACTATATATGTATGAGTGAGCTTCTAATAAGGGATCCCCTATTTTGCTACGGTGTGGACCTCCTACTTCTTGATCAAATTATGATGATCTGAACCGTTCAATGTGTTTAAAACGTGTTTTTAAGGGTACCCGTAAGAGATCGGCTCAAAATAATATCCGGAAAGTCTTTGATCCGTTCAATCTTTCATAAAGCTGTTCCTGTCAGCATTTATCAAAAACTGTTTAGATCAAGCTCTTCTCGATATTATTTCGAGCCGATTTCTTGCAGGTACCCTTAAAAACATGTTTTAAACATAATGAACGGTTCAGATCATCAAAATGAAGGATCCCTCATTAGAAGCGCGGACTATATATGTATGAGTGAGCTTCTAATAAGGGATCCCCTATTTTGCTACGGTGTGGACCTCCTACTTCTTGATCAAATTATGATGATCTGAACCGTTCAATGTGTTTAAAACGTGTTTTTAAGGGTACCCGTAAGAGATCGGCTCAAAATAATATCCGGAAAGTCTTTGATCCGTTCAATCTTTCATAAAGCTGTTCCTGTCAGCATTTATCAAAAACTGTTTAGATCAAGCTCTTCTCGATATTATTTCGAGCCGATTTCTTGCAGGTACCCTTAAAAACATGTTTTAAACATAATGAACGGTTCAGATCATCAAAATAAAGGATCCCTCATTAGAAGCGCGGACTATATATGTATGAGTGAGCTTCTAATAAGGGATCCCCTATTTTGCTACGGTGTGGACCTCCTACTTCTTGATCAAATTATGATGATCTGAACCGTTCAATGTGTTTAAAACGTGTTTTTAAGGGTACCCGTAAGAGATCGGCTCAAAATAATATCCGGAAAGTCTTTGATCCGTTCAATCTTTCATAAAGCTGTTCCTGTCAGCATTTATCAAAAACTGTTTAGATCAAGCTCTTCTCGATATTATTTCGAGCCGATTTCTTGCAGGTACCCTTAAAAACATGTTTTAAACATAATGAACGGTTCAGATCATCAAAATAAAGGATCCCTCATTAGAAGCGCGGACTATATATGTATGAGTGAGCTTCTAATAAGGGATCCCCTATTTTGCTACGGTGTGGACCTCCTACTTCTTGATCAAATTATGATGATCTGAACCGTTCAATGTGTTTAAAACGTGTTTTTAAGGGTACCCGTAAGAGATCGGCTCAAAATAATATCCGGAAAGTCTTTGATCCGTTCAATCTTTCATAAAGCTGTTCCTGTCAGCATTTATCAAAAACTGTTTAGATCAAGCTCTTCTCGATATTATTTCGAGCCGATTTCTTGCAGGTACCCTTAAAAACATGTTTTAAACATAATGAACGGTTCAGATCATCAAAATGAAGGATCCCTCATTAGAAGCGCGGACTATATATGTATGAGTGAGCTTCTAATAAGGGATCCCCTATTTTGCTACGGTGTGGACCTCCTACTTCTTGATCAAATTATGATGATCTGAACCGTTCAATGTGTTTAAAACGTGTTTTTAAGGGTACCCGTAAGAGATCGGCTCAAAATAATATCCGGAAAGTCTTTGATCCGTTCAATCTTTCATAAAGCTGTTCCTGTCAGCATTTATCAAAAACTGTTTAGATCAAGCTCTTCTCGATATTATTTCGAGCCGATTTCTTGCAGGTACCCTTAAAAACATGTTTTAAACATAATGAACGGTTCAGATCATCAAAATAAAGGATCCCTCATTAGAAGCGCGGACTATATATGTATGAGTGAGCTTCTAATAAGGGATCCCCTATTTTGCTACGGTGTGGACCTCCTACTTCTTGATCAAATTATGATGATCTGAACCGTTCAATGTGTTTAAAACGTGTTTTTAAGGGTACCCGTAAGAGATCGGCTCAAAATAATATCCGGAAAGTCTTTGATCCGTTCAATCTTTCATAAAGCTGTTCCTGTCAGCATTTATCAAAAACTGTTTAGATCAAGCTCTTCTCGATATTATTTCGAGCCGATTTCTTGCAGGTACCCTTAAAAACATGTTTTAAACATAATGAACGGTTCAGATCATCAAAATAAAGGATCCCTCATTAGAAGCGCGGACTATATATGTATGAGTGAGCTTCTAATAAGGGATCCCCTATTTTGCTACGGTGTGGACCTCCTACTTCTTGATCAAATTATGATGATCTGAACCGTTCAATGTGTTTAAAACGTGTTTTTAAGGGTACCCGTAAGAGATCGGCTCAAAATAATATCCGGAAAGTCTTTGATCCGTTCAATCTTTCATAAAGCTGTTCCTGTCAGCATTTATCAAAAACTGTTTAGATCAAGCTCTTCTCGATATTATTTCGAGCCGATTTCTTGCAGGTACCCTTAAAAACATGTTTTAAACATAATGAACGGTTCAGATCATCAAAATAAAGGATCCCTCATTAGAAGCGCGGACTATATATGTATGAGTGAGCTTCTAATAAGGGATCCCCTATTTTTTTGCTACGGTGTGGACCTCCTACTTCTTGATCAAATTATGATGATCTGAACCGTTCAATGTGTTTAAAACGTGTTTTTAAGGGTACCCGTAAGAGATCGGCTCAAAATAATATCCGGAAAGTCTTTGATCCGTTCAATCTTTCATAAAGCTGTTCCTGTCAGCATTTATCAAAAACTGTTTAGATCAAGCTCTTCTCGATATTATTTCGAGCCGATTTCTTGCAGGTACCCTTAAAAACATGTTTTAAACATAATGAACGGTTCAGATCATCAAAATAAAGGATCCCTCATTAGAAGCGCGGACTATATATGTATGAGTGAGCTTCTAATAAGGGATCCCCTATTTTGCTACGGTGTGGACCTCCTACTTCTTGATCAAATTATGATGATCTGAACCGTTCAATGTGTTTAAAACGTGTTTTTAAGGGTACCCGTAAGAGATCGGCTCAAAATAATATCCGGAAAGTCTTTGATCCGTTCAATCTTTCATAAAGCTGTTCCTGTCAGCATTTATCAAAAACTGTTTAGATCAAGCTCTTCTCGATATTATTTCGAGCCGATTTCTTGCAGGTACCCTTAAAAACATGTTTTAAACATAATGAACGGTTCAGATCATCAAAATAAAGGATCCCTCATTAGAAGCGCGGACTATATATGTATGAGTGAGCTTCTAATAAGGGATCCCCTATTTTGCTACGGTGTGGACCTCCTACTTCTTGATCAAATTATGATGATCTGAACCGTTCAATGTGTTTAAAACGTGTTTTTAAGGGTACCCGTAAGAGATCGGCTCAAAATAATATCCGGAAAGTCTTTGATCCGTTCAATCTTTCATAAAGCTGTTCCTGTCAGCATTTATCAAAAACTGTTTAGATCAAGCTCTTCTCGATATTATTTCGAGCCGATTTCTTGCAGGTACCCTTAAAAACATGTTTTAAACATAATGAACGGTTCAGATCATCAAAATAAAGGATCCCTCATTAGAAGCGCGGACTATATATGTATGAGTGAGCTTCTAATAAGGGATCCCCTATTTTGCTACGGTGTGGACCTCCTACTTCTTGATCAAATTATGATGATCTGAACCGTTCAATGTGTTTAAAACGTGTTTTTAAGGGTACCCGTAAGAGATCGGCTCAAAATAATATCCGGAAAGTCTTTGATCCGTTCAATCTTTCATAAAGCTGTTCCTGTCAGCATTTATCAAAAACTGTTTAGATCAAGCTCTTCTCGATATTATTTCGAGCCGATTTCTTGCAGGTACCCTTAAAAACATGTTTTAAACATAATGAACGGTTCAGATCATCAAAATAAAGGATCCCTCATTAGAAGCGCGGACTATATATGTATGAGTGAGCTTCTAATAAGGGATCCCCTATTTTGCTACGGTGTGGACCTCCTACTTCTTGATCAAATTATGATGATCTGAACCGTTCAATGTGTTTAAAACGTGTTTTTAAGGGTACCCGTAAGAGATCGGCTCAAAATAATATCCGGAAAGTCTTTGATCCGTTCAATCTTTCATAAAGCTGTTCCTGTCAGCATTTATCAAAAACTGTTTAGATCAAGCTCTTCTCGATATTATTTCGAGCCGATTTCTTGCAGGTACCCTTAAAAACATGTTTTAAACATAATGAACGGTTCAGATCATCAAAATAAAGGATCCCTCATTAGAAGCGCGGACTATATATGTATGAGTGAGCTTCTAATAAGGGATCCCCTATTTTGCTACGGTGTGGACCTCCTACTTCTTGATCAAATTATGATGATCTGAACCGTTCAATGTGTTTAAAACGTGTTTTTAAGGGTACCCGTAAGAGATCGGCTCAAAATAATATCCGGAAAGTCTTTGATCCGTTCAATCTTTCATAAAGCTGTTCCTGTCAGCATTTATCAAAAACTGTTTAGATCAAGCTCTTCTCGATATTATTTCGAGCCGATTTCTTGCAGGTACCCTTAAAAACATGTTTTAAACATAATGAACGGTTCAGATCATCAAAATAAAGGATCCCTCATTAGAAGCGCGGACTATATATGTATGAGTGAGCTTCTAATAAGGGATCCCCTATTTTGCTACGGTGTGGACCTCCTACTTCTTGATCAAATTATGATGATCTGAACCGTTCAATGTGTTTAAAACGTGTTTTTAAGGGTACCCGTAAGAGATCGGCTCAAAATAATATCCGGAAAGTCTTTGATCCGTTCAATCTTTCATAAAGCTGTTCCTGTCAGCATTTATCAAAAACTGTTTAGATCAAGCTCTTCTCGATATTATTTCGAGCCGATTTCTTGCAGGTACCCTTAAAAACATGTTTTAAACATAATGAACGGTTCAGATCATCAAAATAAAGGATCCCTCATTAGAAGCGCGGAGTATATATGTATGAGTGAGCTTCTAATAAGGGATCCCCTATTTTGCTACGGTGTGGACCTCCTACTTCTTGATCAAATTATGATGATCTGAACCGTTCAATGTGTTTAAAACGTGTTTTTAAGGGTACCCGTAAGAGATCGGCTCAAAATAATATCCGGAAAGTCTTTGATCCGTTCAATCTTTCATAAAGCTGTTCCTGTCAGCATTTATCAAAAACTGTTTAGATCAAGCTCTTCTCGATATTATTTCGAGCCGATTTCTTGCAGGTACCCTTAAAAACATGTTTTAAACATAATGAACGGTTCAGATCATCAAAATAAAGGATCCCTCATTAGAAGCGCGGACTATATATGTATGAGTGAGCTTCTAATAAGGGATCCCCTATTTTGCTACGGTGTGGACCTCCTACTTCTTGATCAAATTATGATGATCTGAACCGTTCAATGTGTTTAAAACGTGTTTTTAAGGGTACCCGTAAGAGATCGGCTCAAAATAATATCCGGAAAGTCTTTGATCCGTTCAATCTTTCATAAAGCTGTTCCTGTCAGCATTTATCAAAAACTGTTTAGATCAAGCTCTTCTCGATATTATTTCGAGCCGATTTCTTGCAGGTACCCTTAAAAACATGTTTTAAACATAATGAACGGTTCAGATCATCAAAATAAAGGATCCCTCATTAGAAGCGCGGACTATATATGTATGAGTGAGCTTCTAATAAGGGATCCCCTATTTTGCTACGGTGTGGACCTCCTACTTCTTGATCAAATTATGATGATCTGAACCGTTCAATGTGTTTAAAACGTGTTTTTAAGGGTACCCGTAAGAGATCGGCTCAAAATAATATCCGGAAAGTCTTTGATCCGTTCAATCTTTCATAAAGCTGTTCCTGTCAGCATTTATCAAAAACTGTTTAGATCAAGCTCTTCTCGATATTATTTCGAGCCGATTTCTTGCAGGTACCCTTAAAAACATGTTTTAAACATAATGAACGGTTCAGATCATCAAAATAAAGGATCCCTCGTTAGAAGCGCGGACTATATATGTATGAGTGAGCTTCTAATAAGGGATCCCCTATTTTGCTACGGTGTGGACCTCCTACTTCTTGATCAAATTATGATGATCTGAACCGTTCAATGTGTTTAAAACGTGTTTTTAAGGGTACCCGTAAGAGATCGGCTCAAAATAATATCCGGAAAGTCTTTGATCCGTTCAATCTTTCATAAAGCTGTTCCTGTCAGCATTTATCAAAAACTGTTTAGATCAAGCTCTTCTCGATATTATTTCGAGCCGATTTCTTGCAGGTACCCTTAAAAACATGTTTTAAACATAATGAACGGTTCAGATCATCAAAATAAAGGATCCCTCGTTAGAAGCGCGGACTATATATGTATGAGTGAGCTTCTAATAAGGGATCCCCTATTTTGCTACGGTGTGGACCTCCTACTTCTTGATCAAATTATGATGATCTGAACCGTTCAATGTGTTTAAAACGTGTTTTTAAGGGTACCCGTAAGAGATCGGCTCAAAATAATATCCGGAAAGTCTTTGATCCGTTCAATCTTTCATAAAGCTGTTCCTGTCAGCATTTATCAAAAACTGTTTAGATCAAGCTCTTCTCGATATTATTTCGAGCCGATTTCTTGCAGGTACCCTTAAAAACATGTTTTAAACATAATGAACGGTTCAGATCATCAAAATAAAGGATCCCTCATTAGAAGCGCGGACTATATATGTATGAGTGAGCTTCTAATAAGGGATCCCCTATTTTGCTACGGTGTGGACCTCCTACTTCTTGATCAAATTATGATGATCTGAACCGTTCAATGTGTTTAAAACGTGTTTTTAAGGGTACCCGTAAGAGATCGGCTCAAAATAATATCCGGAAAGTCTTTGATCCGTTCAATCTTTCATAAAGCTGTTCCTGTCAGCATTTATCAAAAACTGTTTAGATCAAGCTCTTCTCGATATTATTTCGAGCCGATTTCTTGCAGGTACCCTTAAAAACATGTTTTAAACATAATGAACGGTTCAGATCATCAAAATAAAGGATCCCTCATTAGAAGCGCGGACTATATATGTATGAGTGAGCTTCTAATAAGGGATCCCCTATTTTGCTACGGTGTGGACCTCCTACTTCTTGATCAAATTATGATGATCTGAACCGTTCAATGTGTTTAAAACGTGTTTTTAAGGGTACCCGTAAGAGATCGGCTCAAAATAATATCCGGAAAGTCTTTGATCCGTTCAATCTTTCATAAAGCTGTTCCTGTCAGCATTTATCAAAAACTGTTTAGATCAAGCTCTTCTCGATATTATTTCGAGCCGATTTCTTGCAGGTACCCTTAAAAACATGTTTTAAACATAATGAACGGTTCAGATCATCAAAATAAAGGATCCCTCATTAGAAGCGCGGACTATATATGTATGAGTGAGCTTCTAATAAGGGATCCCCTATTTTGCTACGGTGTGGACCTCCTACTTCTTGATCAAATTATGATGATCTGAACCGTTCAATGTGTTTAAAACGTGTTTTTAAGGGTACCCGTAAGAGATCGGCTCAAAATAATATCCGGAAAGTCTTTGATCCGTTCAATCTTTCATAAAGCTGTTCCTGTCAGCATTTATCAAAAACTGTTTAGATCAAGCTCTTCTCGATATTATTTCGAGCCGATTTCTTGCAGGTACCCTTAAAAACATGTTTTAAACATAATGAACGGTTCAGATCATCAAAATAAAGGATCCCTCATTAGAAGCGCGGACTATATATGTATGAGTGAGCTTCTAATAAGGGATCCCCTATTTTGCTACGGTGTGGACCTCCTACTTCTTGATCAAATTATGATGATCTGAACCGTTCAATGTGTTTAAAACGTGTTTTTAAGGGTACCCGTAAGAGATCGGCTCAAAATAATATCCGGAAAGTCTTTGATCCGTTCAATCTTTCATAAAGCTGTTCCTGTCAGCATTTATCAAAAACTGTTTAGATCAAGCTCTTCTCGATATTATTTCGAGCCGATTTCTTGCAGGTACCCTTAAAAACATGTTTTAAACATAATGAACGGTTCAGATCATCAAAATAAAGGATCCCTCATTAGAAGCGCGGACTATATATGTATGAGTGAGCTTCTAATAAGGGATCCCCTATTTTGCTACGGTGTGGACCTCCTACTTCTTGATCAAATTATGATGATCTGAACCGTTCAATGTGTTTAAAACGTGTTTTTAAGGGTACCCGTAAGAGATCGGCTCAAAATAATATCCGGAAAGTCTTTGATCCGTTCAATCTTTCATAAAGCTGTTCCTGTCAGCATTTATCAAAAACTGTTTAGATCAAGCTCTTCTCGATATTATTTCGAGCCGATTTCTTGCAGGTACCCTTAAAAACATGTTTTAAACATAATGAACGGTTCAGATCATCAAAATAAAGGATCCCTCATTAGAAGCGCGGACTATATATGTATGAGTGAGCTTCTAATAAGGGATCCCCTATTTTGCTACGGTGTGGACCTCCTACTTCTTGATCAAATTATGATGATCTGAACCGTTCAATGTGTTTAAAACGTGTTTTTAAGGGTACCCGTAAGAGATCGGCTCAAAATAATATCCGGAAAGTCTTTGATCCGTTCAATCTTTCATAAAGCTGTTCCTGTCAGCATTTATCAAAAACTGTTTAGATCAAGCTCTTCTCGATATTATTTCGAGCCGATTTCTTGCAGGTACCCTTAAAAACATGTTTTAAACATAATGAACGGTTCAGATCATCAAAATAAAGGATCCCTCATTAGAAGCGCGGACTATATATGTATGAGTGAGCTTCTAATAAGGGATCCCCTATTTTGCTACGGTGTGGACCTCCTACTTCTTGATCAAATTATGATGATCTGAACCGTTCAATGTGTTTAAAACGTGTTTTTAAGGGTACCCGTAAGAGATCGGCTCAAAATAATATCCGGAAAGTCTTTGATCCGTTCAATCTTTCATAAAGCTGTTCCTGTCAGCATTTATCAAAAACTGTTTAGATCAAGCTCTTCTCGATATTATTTCGAGCCGATTTCTTGCAGGTACCCTTAAAAACATGTTTTAAACATAATGAACGGTTCAGATCATCAAAATAAAGGATCCCTCATTAGAAGCGCGGACTATATATGTATGAGTGAGCTTCTAATAAGGGATCCCCTATTTTGCTACGGTGTGGACCTCCTACTTCTTGATCAAATTATGATGATCTGAACCGTTCAATGTGTTTAAAACGTGTTTTTAAGGGTACCCGTAAGAGATCGGCTCAAAATAATATCCGGAAAGTCTTTGATCCGTTCAATCTTTCATAAAGCTGTTCCTGTCAGCATTTATCAAAAACTGTTTAGATCAAGCTCTTCTCGATATTATTTCGAGCCGATTTCTTGCAGGTACCCTTAAAAACATGTTTTAAACATAATGAACGGTTCAGATCATCAAAATAAAGGATCCCTCATTAGAAGCGCGGACTATATATGTATGAGTGAGCTTCTAATAAGGGATCCCCTATTTTGCTACGGTGTGGACCTCCTACTTCTTGATCAAATTATGATGATCTGAACCGTTCAATGTGTTTAAAACGTGTTTTTAAGGGTACCCGTAAGAGATCGGCTCAAAATAATATCCGGAAAGTCTTTGATCCGTTCAATCTTTCATAAAGCTGTTCCTGTCAGCATTTATCAAAAACTGTTTAGATCAAGCTCTTCTCGATATTATTTCGAGCCGATTTCTTGCAGGTACCCTTAAAAACATGTTTTAAACATAATGAACGGTTCAGATCATCAAAATAAAGGATCCCTCATTAGAAGCGCGGACTATATATGTATGAGTGAGCTTCTAATAAGGGATCCCCTATTTTGCTACGGTGTGGACCTCCTACTTCTTGATCAAATTATGATGATCTGAACCGTTCAATGTGTTTAAAACGTGTTTTTAAGGGTACCCGTAAGAGATCGGCTCAAAATAATATCCGGAAAGTCTTTGATCCGTTCAATCTTTCATAAAGCTGTTCCTGTCAGCATTTATCAAAAACTGTTTAGATCAAGCTCTTCTCGATATTATTTCGAGCCGATTTCTTGCAGGTACCCTTAAAAACATGTTTTAAACATAATGAACGGTTCAGATCATCAAAATAAAGGATCCCTCATTAGAAGCGCGGACTATATATGTATGAGTGAGCTTCTAATAAGGGATCCCCTATTTTGCTACGGTGTGGACCTCCTACTTCTTGATCAAATTATGATGATCTGAACCGTTCAATGTGTTTAAAACGTGTTTTTAAGGGTACCCGTAAGAGATCGGCTCAAAATAATATCCGGAAAGTCTTTGATCCGTTCAATCTTTCATAAAGCTGTTCCTGTCAGCATTTATCAAAAACTGTTTAGATCAAGCTCTTCTCGATATTATTTCGAGCCGATTTCTTGCAGGTACCCTTAAAAACATGTTTTAAACATAATGAACGGTTCAGATCATCAAAATAAAGGATCCCTCATTAGAAGCGCGGACTATATATGTATGAGTGAGCTTCTAATAAGGGATCCCCTATTTTGCTACGGTGTGGACCTCCTACTTCTTGATCAAATTATGATGATCTGAACCGTTCAATGTGTTTAAAACGTGTTTTTAAGGGTACCCGTAAGAGATCGGCTCAAAATAATATCCGGAAAGTCTTTGATCCGTTCAATTTTTCATAAAGCTGTTCCTGTCAGCATTTATCAAAAACTGTTTAGATCAAGCTCTTCTCGATATTATTTCGAGCCGATTTCTTGCAGGTACCCTTAAAAACATGTTTTAAACATAATGAACGGTTCAGATCATCAAAATAAAGGATCCCTCATTAGAAGCGCGGACTATATATGTATGAGTGAGCTTCTAATAAGGGATCCCCTATTTTGCTACGGTGTGGACCTCCTACTTCTTGATCAAATTATGATGATCTGAACCGTTCAATGTGTTTAAAACGTGTTTTTAAGGGTACCCGTAAGAGATCGGCTCAAAATAATATCCGGAAATTCTTTGATCCGTTCAATCTTTCATAAAGCTGTTCCTGTCAGCATTTATCAAAAACTGTTTAGATCAAGCTCTTCTCGATATTATTTCGAGCCGATTTCTTGCAGGTACCCTTAAAAACATGTTTTAAACATAATGAACGGTTCAGATCATCAAAATAAAGGATCCCTCATTAGAAGCGCGGACTATATATGTATGAGTGAGCTTCTAATAAGGGATCCCCTATTTTGCTACGGTGTGGACCTCCTACTTCTTGATCAAATTATGATGATCTGAACCGTTCAATGTGTTTAAAACGTGTTTTTAAGGGTACCCGTAAGAGATCGGCTCAAAATAATATCCGGAAAGTCTTTGATCCGTTCAATCTTTCATAAAGCTGTTCCTGTCAGCATTTATCAAAAACTGTTTAGATCAAGCTCTTCTCGATATTATTTCGAGCCGATTTCTTGCAGGTACCCTTAAAAACATGTTTTAAACATAATGAACGGTTCAGATCATCAAAATAAAGGATCCCTCATTAGAAGCGCGGACTATATATGTATGAGTGAGCTTCTAATAAGGGATCCCCTATTTTGCTACGGTGTGGACCTCCTACTTCTTGATCAAATTATGATGATCTGAACCGTTCAATGTGTTTAAAACGTGTTTTTAAGGGTACCCGTAAGAGATCGGCTCAAAATAATATCCGGAAAGTCTTTGATCCGTTCAATCTTTCATAAAGCTGTTCCTGTCAGCATTTATCAAAAACTGTTTGGATCAAGCTCTTCTCGATATTATTTCGAGCCGATTTCTTGCAGGTACCCTTAAAAACATGTTTTAAACATAATGAACGGTTCAGATCATCAAAATAAAGGATCCCTCATTAGAAGCGCGGACTATATATGTATGAGTGAGCTTCTAATAAGGGATCCCCTATTTTGCTACGGTGTGGACCTCCTACTTCTTGATCAAATTATGATGATCTGAACCGTTCAATGTGTTTAAAACGTGTTTTTAAGGGTACCCGTAAGAGATCGGCTCAAAATAATATCCGGAAAGTCTTTGATCCGTTCAATCTTTCATAAAGCTGTTCCTGTCAGCATTTATCAAAAACTGTTTAGATCAAGCTCTTCTCGATATTATTTCGAGCCGATTTCTTGCAGGTACCCTTAAAAACATGTTTTAAACATAATGAACGGTTCAGATCATCAAAATAAAGGATCCCTCATTAGAAGCGCGGACTATATATGTATGAGTGAGCTTCTAATAAGGGATCCCCTATTTTGCTACGGTGTGGACCTCCTACTTCTTGATCAAATTATGATGATCTGAACCGTTCAATGTGTTTAAAACGTGTTTTTAAGGGTACCCGTAAGAGATCGGCTCAAAATAATATCCGGAAAGTCTTTGATCCGTTCAATCTTTCATAAAGCTGTTCCTGTCAGCATTTATCAAAAACTGTTTAGATCAAGCTCTTCTCGATATTATTTCGAGCCGATTTCTTGCAGGTACCCTTAAAAACATGTTTTAAACATAATGAACGGTTCAGATCATCAAAATAAAGGATCCCTCATTAGAAGCGCGGACTATATATGTATGAGTGAGCTTCTAATAAGGGATCCCCTATTTTGCTACGGTGTGGACCTCCTACTTCTTGATCAAATTATGATGATCTGAACCGTTCAATGTGTTTAAAACGTGTTTTTAAGGGTACCCGTAAGAGATCGGCTCAAAATAATATCCGGAAAGTCTTTGATCCGTTCAATCTTTCATAAAGCTGTTCCTGTCAGCATTTATCAAAAACTGTTTAGATCAAGCTCTTCTCGATATTATTTCGAGCCGATTTCTTGCAGGTACCCTTAAAAACATGTTTTAAACATAATGAACGGTTCAGATCATCAAAATAAAGGATCCCTCATTAGAAGCGCGGACTATATATGTATGAGTGAGCTTCTAATAAGGGATCCCCTATTTTGCTACGGTGTGGACCTCCTACTTCTTGATCAAATTATGATGATCTGAACCGTTCAATGTGTTTAAAACGTGTTTTTAAGGGTACCCGTAAGAGATCGGCTCAAAATAATATCCGGAAAGTCTTTGATCCGTTCAATCTTTCATAAAGCTGTTCCTGTCAGCATTTATCAAAAACTGTTTGGATCAAGCTCTTCTCGATATTATTTCGAGCCGATTTCTTGCAGGTACCCTTAAAAACATGTTTTAAACATAATGAACGGTTCAGATCATCAAAATAAAGGATCCCTCATTAGAAGCGCGGACTATATATGTATGAGTGAGCTTCTAATAAGGGATCCCCTATTTTGCTACGGTGTGGACCTCCTACTTCTTGATCAAATTATGATGATCTGAACCGTTCAATGTGTTTAAAACGTGTTTTTAAGGGTACCCGTAAGAGATCGGCTCAAAATAATATCCGGAAAGTCTTTGATCCGTTCAATCTTTCATAAAGCTGTTCCTGTCAGCATTTATCAAAAACTGTTTAGATCAAGCTCTTCTCGATATTATTTCGAGCCGATTTCTTGCAGGTACCCTTAAAAACATGTTTTAAACATAATGAACGGTTCAGATCATCAAAATAAAGGATCCCTCATTAGAAGCGCGGACTATATATGTATGAGTGAGCTTCTAATAAGGGATCCCCTATTTTGCTACGGTGTGGACCTCCTACTTCTTGATCAAATTATGATGATCTGAACCGTTCAATGTGTTTAAAACGTGTTTTTAAGGGTACCCGTAAGAGATCGGCTCAAAATAATATCCGGAAAGTCTTTGATCCGTTCAATCTTTCATAAAGCTGTTCCTGTCAGCATTTATCAAAAACTGTTTGGATCAAGCTCTTCTCGATATTATTTCGAGCCGATTTCTTGCAGGTACCCTTAAAAACATGTTTTAAACATAATGAACGGTTCAGATCATCAAAATAAAGGATCCCTCATTAGAAGCGCGGACTATATATGTATGAGTGAGCTTCTAATAAGGGATCCCCTATTTTGCTACGGTTTGGACCTCCTACTTCTTGATCAAATTATGATGATCTGAACCGTTCAATGTGTTTAAAACGTGTTTTTAAGGGTACCCGTAAGAGATCGGCTCAAAATAATATCCGGAAAGTCTTTGATCCGTTCAATCTTTCATAAAGCTGTTCCTGTCAGCATTTATCAAAAACTGTTTAGATCAAGCTCTTCTCGATATTATTTCGAGCCGATTTCTTGCAGGTACCCTTAAAAACATGTTTTAAACATAATGAACGGTTCAGATCATCAAAATAAAGGATCCCTCATTAGAAGCGCGGACTATATATGTATGAGTGAGCTTCTAATAAGGGATCCCCTATTTTGCTACGGTGTGGACCTCCTACTTCTTGATCAAATTATGATGATCTGAACCGTTCAATGTGTTTAAAACGTGTTTTTAAGGGTACCCGTAAGAGATCGGCTCAAAATAATATCCGGAAAGTCTTTGATCCGTTCAATCTTTCATAAAACTGTTCCTGTCAGCATTTATCAAAAACTGTTTAGATCAAGCTCTTCTCGATATTATTTCGAGCCGATTTCTTGCAGGTACCCTTAAAAACATGTTTTAAACATAATGAACGGTTCAGATCATCAAAATAAAGGATCCCTCATTAGAAGCGCGGACTATATATGTATGAGTGAGCTTCTAATAAGGGATCCCCTATTTTGCTACGGTGTGGACCTCCTACTTCTTGATCAAATTATGATGATCTGAACCGTTCAATGTGTTTAAAACGTGTTTTTAAGGGTACCCGTAAGAGATCGGCTCAAAATAATATCCGGAAAGTCTTTGATCCGTTCAATCTTTCATAAAGCTGTTCCTGTCAGCATTTATCAAAAACTGTTTAGATCAAGCTCTTCTCGATATTATTTCGAGCCGATTTCTTGCAGGTACCCTTAAAAACATGTTTTAAACATAATGAACGGTTCAGATCATCAAAATAAAGGATCCCTCATTAGAAGCGCGGACTATATATGTATGAGTGAGCTTCTAATAAGGGATCCCCTATTTTTTTGCTACGGTGTGGACCTCCTACTTCTTGATCAAATTATGATGATCTGAACCGTTCAATGTGTTTAAAACGTGTTTTTAAGGGTACCCGTAAGAGATCGGCTCAAAATAATATCCGGAAAGTCTTTGATCCGTTCAATCTTTCATAAAGCTGTTCCTGTCAGCATTTATCAAAAACTGTTTAGATCAAGCTCTTCTCGATATTATTTCGAGCCGATTTCTTGCAGGTACCCTTAAAAACATGTTTTAAACATAATGAACGGTTCAGATCATCAAAATAAAGGATCCCTCATTAGAAGCGCGGACTATATATGTATGAGTGAGCTTCTAATAAGGGATCCCCTATTTTGCTACGGTGTGGACCTCCTACTTCTTGATCAAATTATGATGATCTGAACCGTTCAATGTGTTTAAAACGTGTTTTTAAGGGTACCCGTAAGAGATCGGCTCAAAATAATATCCGGAAAGTCTTTGATCCGTTCAATCTTTCATAAAGCTGTTCCTGTCAGCATTTATCAAAAACTGTTTAGATCAAGCTCTTCTCGATATTATTTCGAGCCGATTTCTTGCAGGTACCCTTAAAAACATGTTTTAAACATAATGAACGGTTCAGATCATCAAAATAAAGGATCCCTCATTAGAAGCGCGGACTATATATGTATGAGTGAGCTTCTAATAAGGGATCCCCTATTTTGCTACGGTGTGGACCTCCTACTTCTTGATCAAATTATGATGATCTGAACCGTTCAATGTGTTTAAAACGTGTTTTTAAGGGTACCCGTAAGAGATCGGCTCAAAATAATATCCGGAAAGTCTTTGATCCGTTCAATCTTTCATAAAGCTGTTCCTGTCAGCATTTATCAAAAACTGTTTAGATCAAGCTCTTCTCGATATTATTTCGAGCCGATTTCTTGCAGGTACCCTTAAAAACATGTTTTAAACATAATGAACGGTTCAGATCATCAAAATAAAGGATCCCTCATTAGAAGCGCGGACTATATATGTATGAGTGAGCTTCTAATAAGGGATCCCCTATTTTGCTACGGTGTGGACCTCCTACTTCTTGATCAAATTATGATGATCTGAACCGTTCAATGTGTTTAAAACGTGTTTTTAAGGGTACCCGTAAGAGATCGGCTCAAAATAATATCCGGAAAGTCTTTGATCCGTTCAATCTTTCATAAAGCTGTTCCTGTCAGCATTTATCAAAAACTGTTTAGATCAAGCTCTTCTCGATATTATTTCGAGCCGATTTCTTGCAGGTACCCTTAAAAACATGTTTTAAACATAATGAACGGTTCAGATCATCAAAATAAAGGATCCCTCATTAGAAGCGCGGACTATATATGTATGAGTGAGCTTCTAATAAGGGATCCCCTATTTTGCTACGGTGTGGACCTCCTACTTCTTGATCAAATTATGATGATCTGAACCGTTCAATGTGTTTAAAACGTGTTTTTAAGGGTACCCGTAAGAGATCGGCTCAAAATAATATCCGGAAAGTCTTTGATCCGTTCAATCTTTCATAAAGCTGTTCCTGTCAGCATTTATCAAAAACTGTTTAGATCAAGCTCTTCTCGATATTATTTCGAGCCGATTTCTTGCAGGTACCCTTAAAAACATGTTTTAAACATAATGAACGGTTCAGATCATCAAAATAAAGGATCCCTCATTAGAAGCGCGGACTATATATGTATGAGTGAGCTTCTAATAAGGGATCCCCTATTTTGCTACGGTGTGGACCTCCTACTTCTTGATCAAATTATAATGATCTGAACCGTTCAATGTGTTTAAAACGTGTTTTTAAGGGTACCCGTAAGAGATCGGCTCAAAATAATATCCGGAAAGTCTTTGATCCGTTCAATCTTTCATAAAGCTGTTCCTGTCAGCATTTATCAAAAACTGTTTAGATCAAGCTCTTCTCGATATTATTTCGAGCCGATTTCTTGCAGGTACCCTTAAAAACATGTTTTAAACATAATGAACGGTTCAGATCATCAAAATAAAGGATCCCTCATTAGAAGCGCGGACTATATATGTATGAGTGAGCTTCTAATAAGGGATCCCCTATTTTGCTACGGTGTGGACCTCCTACTTCTTGATCAAATTATGATGATCTGAACCGTTCAATGTGTTTAAAACGTGTTTTTAAGGGTACCCGTAAGAGATCGGCTCAAAATAATATCCGGAAAGTCTTTGATCCGTTCAATCTTTCATAAAGCTGTTCCTGTCAGCATTTATCAAAAACTGTTTAGATCAAGCTCTTCTCGATATTATTTCGAGCCGATTTCTTGCAGGTACCCTTAAAAACATGTTTTAAACATAATGAACGGTTCAGATCATCAAAATAAAGGATCCCTCATTAGAAGCGCGGACTATATATGTATGAGTGAGCTTCTAATAAGGGATCCCCTATTTTGCTACGGTGTGGACCTCCTACTTCTTGATCAAATTATGATGATCTGAACCGTTCAATGTGTTTAAAACGTGTTTTTAAGGGTACCCGTAAGAGATCGGCTCAAAATAATATCCGGAAAGTCTTTGATCCGTTCAATCTTTCATAAAGCTGTTCCTGTCAGCATTTATCAAAAACTGTTTAGATCAAGCTCTTCTCGATATTATTTCGAGCCGATTTCTTGCAGGTACCCTTAAAAACATGTTTTAAACATAATGAACGGTTCAGATCATCAAAATAAAGGATCCCTCATTAGAAGCGCGGACTATATATGTATGAGTGAGCTTCTAATAAGGGATCCCCTATTTTGCTACGGTGTGGACCTCCTACTTCTTGATCAAATTATGATGATCTGAACCGTTCAATGTGTTTAAAACGTGTTTTTAAGGGTACCCGTAAGAGATCGGCTCAAAATAATATCCGGAAAGTGTTTGATCCGTTCAATCTTTCATAAAGCTGTTCCTGTCAGCATTTATCAAAAACTGTTTAGATCAAGCTCTTCTCGATATTATTTCGAGCCGATTTCTTGCAGGTACCCTTAAAAACATGTTTTAAACATAATGAACGGTTCAGATCATCAAAATAAAGGATCCCTCATTAGAAGCGCGGACTATATATGTATGAGTGAGCTTCTAATAAGGGATCCCCTATTTTGCTACGGTGTGGACCTCCTACTTCTTGATCAAATTATGATGATCTGAACCGTTCAATGTGTTTAAAACGTGTTTTTAAGGGTACCCGTAAGAGATCGGCTCAAAATAATATCCGGAAAGTCTTTGATCCGTTCAATCTTTCATAAAGCTGTTCCTGTCAGCATTTATCAAAAACTGTTTAGATCAAGCTCTTCTCGATATTATTTCGAGCCGATTTCTTGCAGGTACCCTTAAAAACATGTTTTAAACATAATGAACGGTTCAGATCATCAAAATAAAGGATCCCTCATTAGAAGCGCGGACTATATATGTATGAGTGAGCTTCTAATAAGGGATCCCCTATTTTGCTACGGTGTGGACCTCCTACTTCTTGATCAAATTATGATGATCTGAACCGTTCAATGTGTTTAAAACGTGTTTTTAAGGGTACCCGTAAGAGATCGGCTCAAAATAATATCCGGAAAGTCTTTGATCCGTTCAATCTTTCATAAAGCTGTTCCTGTCAGCATTTATCAAAAACTGTTTAGATCAAGCTCTTCTCGATATTATTTCGAGCCGATTTCTTGCAGGTACCCTTAAAAACATGTTTTAAACATAATGAACGGTTCAGATCATCAAAATAAAGGATCTCTCATTAGAAGCGCGGACTATATATGTATGAGTGAGCTTCTAATAAGGGATCCCCTATTTTGCTACGGTGTGGACCTCCTACTTCTTGATCAAATTATGATGATCTGAACCGTTCAATGTGTTTAAAACGTGTTTTTAAGGGTACCCGTAAGAGATCGGCTCAAAATAATATCCGGAAAGTCTTTGATCCGTTCAATCTTTCATAAAGCTGTTCCTGTCAGCATTTATCAAAAACTGTTTAGATCAAGCTCTTCTCGATATTATTTCGAGCCGATTTCTTGCAGGTACCCTTAAAAACATGTTTTAAACATAATGAACGGTTCAGATCATCAAAATAAAGGATCCCTCATTAGAAGCGCGGACTATATATGTATGAGTGAGCTTCTAATAAGGGATCCCCTATTTTGCTACGGTGTGGACCTCCTACTTCTTGATCAAATTATGATGATCTGAACCGTTCAATGTGTTTAAAACGTGTTTTTAAGGGTACCCGTAAGAGATCGGCTCAAAATAATATCCGGAAAGTGTTTGATCCGTTCAATCTTTCATAAAGCTGTTCCTGTCAGCATTTATCAAAAACTGTTTAGATCAAGCTCTTCTCGATATTATTTCGAGCCGATTTCTTGCAGGTACCCTTAAAAACATGTTTTAAACATAATGAACGGTTCAGATCATCAAAATAAAGGATCCCTCATTAGAAGCGCGGACTATATATGTATGAGTGAGCTTCTAATAAGGGATCCCCTATTTTGCTACGGTGTGGACCTCCTACTTCTTGATCAAATTATGATGATCTGAACCGTTCAATGTGTTTAAAACGTGTTTTTAAGGGTACCCGTAAGAGATCGGCTCAAAATAATATCCGGAAAGTCTTTGATCCGTTCAATCTTTCATAAAGCTGTTCCTGTCAGCATTTATCAAAAACTGTTTAGATCAAGCTCTTCTCGATATTATTTCGAGCCGATTTCTTGCAGGTACCCTTAAAAACATGTTTTAAACATAATGAACGGTTCAGATCATCAAAATAAAGGATCCCTCATTAGAAGCGCGGACTATATATGTATGAGTGAGCTTCTAATAAGGGATCCCCTATTTTGCTACGGTGTGGACCTCCTACTTCTTGATCAAATTATGATGATCTGAACCGTTCAATGTGTTTAAAACGTGTTTTTAAGGGTACCCGTAAGAGATCGGCTCAAAATAATATCCGGAAAGTCTTTGATCCGTTCAATCTTTCATAAAGCTGTTCCTGTCAGCATTTATCAAAAACTGTTTAGATCAAGCTCTTCTCGATATTATTTCGAGCCGATTTCTTGCAGGTACCCTTAAAAACATGTTTTAAACATAATGAACGGTTCAGATCATCAAAATAAAGGATCCCTCATTAGAAGCGCGGACTATATATGTATGAGTGAGCTTCTAATAAGGGATCCCCTATTTTGCTACGGTGTGGACCTCCTACTTCTTGATCAAATTATGATGATCTGAACCGTTCAATGTGTTTAAAACGTGTTTTTAAGGGTACCCGTAAGAGATCGGCTCAAAATAATATCCGGAAAGTCTTTGATCCGTTCAATCTTTCATAAAGCTGTTCCTGTCAGCATTTATCAAAAACTGTTTAGATCAAGCTCTTCTCGATATTATTTCGAGCCGATTTCTTGCAGGTACCCTTAAAAACATGTTTTAAACATAATGAACGGTTCAGATCATCAAAATAAAGGATCCCTCATTAGAAGCGCGGACTATATATGTATGAGTGAGCTTCTAATAAGGGATCCCCTATTTTGCTACGGTGTGGACCTCCTACTTCTTGATCAAATTATGATGATCTGAACCGTTCAATGTGTTTAAAACGTGTTTTTAAGGGTACCCGTAAGAGATCGGCTCAAAATAATATCCGGAAAGTCTTTGATCCGTTCAATCTTTCATAAAACTGTTCCTGTCAGCATTTATCAAAAACTGTTTAGATCAAGCTCTTCTCGATATTATTTCGAGCCGATTTCTTGCAGGTACCCTTAAAAACATGTTTTAAACATAATGAACGGTTCAGATCATCAAAATAAAGGATCCCTCATTAGAAGCGCGGACTATATATGTATGAGTGAGCTTCTAATAAGGGATCCCCTATTTTGCTACGGTGTGGACCTCCTACTTCTTGATCAAATTATGATGATCTGAACCGTTCAATGTGTTTAAAACGTGTTTTTAAGGGTACCCGTAAGAGATCGGCTCAAAATAATATCCGGAAAGTCTTTGATCCGTTCAATCTTTCATAAAACTGTTCCTGTCAGCATTTATCAAAAACTGTTTAGATCAAGCTCTTCTCGATATTATTTCGAGCCGATTTCTTGCAGGTACCCTTAAAAACATGTTTTAAACATAATGAACGGTTCAGATCATCAAAATAAAGGATCCCTCATTAGAAGCGCGGACTATATATGTATGAGTGAGCTTCTAATAAGGGATCCCCTATTTTGCTACGGTGTGGACCTCCTACTTCTTGATCAAATTATGATGATCTGAACCGTTCAATGTGTTTAAAACGTGTTTTTAAGGGTACCCGTAAGAGATCGGCTCAAAATAATATCCGGAAAGTCTTTGATCCGTTCAATCTTTCATAAAGCTGTTCCTGTCAGCATTTATCAAAAACTGTTTAGATCAAGCTCTTCTCGATATTATTTCGAGCCGATTTCTTGCAGGTACCCTTAAAAACATGTTTTAAACATAATGAACGGTTCAGATCATCAAAATAAAGGATCCCTCATTAGAAGCGCGGACTATATATGTATGAGTGAGCTTCTAATAAGGGATCCCCTATTTTTTTGCTACGGTGTGGACCTCCTACTTCTTGATCAAATTATGATGATCTGAACCGTTCAATGTGTTTAAAACGTGTTTTTAAGGGTACCCGTAAGAGATCGGCTCAAAATAATATCCGGAAAGTCTTTGATCCGTTCAATCTTTCATAAAGCTGTTCCTGTCAGCATTTATCAAAAACTGTTTAGATCAAGCTCTTCTCGATATTATTTCGAGCCGATTTCTTGCAGGTACCCTTAAAAACATGTTTTAAACATAATGAACGGTTCAGATCATCAAAATAAAGGATCCCTCATTAGAAGCGCGGACTATATATGTATGAGTGAGCTTCTAATAAGGGATCCCCTATTTTGCTACGGTGTGGACCTCCTACTTCTTGATCAAATTATGATGATCTGAACCGTTCAATGTGTTTAAAACGTGTTTTTAAGGGTACCCGTAAGAGATCGGCTCAAAATAATATCCGGAAAGTCTTTGATCCGTTCAATCTTTCATAAAGCTGTTCCTGTCAGCATTTATCAAAAACTGTTTAGATCAAGCTCTTCTCGATATTATTTCGAGCCGATTTCTTGCAGGTACCCTTAAAAACATGTTTTAAACATAATGAACGGTTCAGATCATCAAAATAAAGGATCCCTCATTAGAAGCGCGGACTATATATGTATGAGTGAGCTTCTAATAAGGGATCCCCTATTTTGCTACGGTGTGGACCTCCTACTTCTTGATCAAATTATGATGATCTGAACCGTTCAATGTGTTTAAAACGTGTTTTTAAGGGTACCCGTAAGAGATCGGCTCAAAATAATATCCGGAAAGTCTTTGATCCGTTCAATCTTTCATAAAGCTGTTCCTGTCAGCATTTATCAAAAACTGTTTAGATCAAGCTCTTCTCGATATTATTTCGAGCCGATTTCTTGCAGGTACCCTTAAAAACATGTTTTAAACATAATGAACGGTTCAGATCATCAAAATAAAGGATCCCTCATTAGAAGCGCGGACTATATATGTATGAGTGAGCTTCTAATAAGGGATCCCCTATTTTGCTACGGTGTGGACCTCCTACTTCTTGATCAAATTATGATGATCTGAACCGTTCAATGTGTTTAAAACGTGTTTTTAAGGGTACCCGTAAGAGATCGGCTCAAAATAATATACGGAAAGTCTTTGATCCGTTCAATCTTTCATAAAGCTGTTCCTGTCAGCATTTATCAAAAACTGTTTAGATCAAGCTCTTCTCGATATTATTTCGAGCCGATTTCTTGCAGGTACCCTTAAAAACATGTTTTAAACATAATGAACGGTTCAGATCATCAAAATAAAGGATCCCTCATTAGAAGCGCGGACTATATATGTATGAGTGAGCTTCTAATAAGGGATCCCCTATTTTTTTGCTACGATGTGGACCTCCTACTTCTTGATCAAATTATGATGATCTGAACCGTTCAATGTGTTTAAAACGTGTTTTTAAGGGTACCCGTAAGAGATCGGCTCAAAATAATATCCGGAAAGTCTTTGATCCGTTCAATCTTTCATAAAACTGTTCCTGTCAGCATTTATCAAAAACTGTTTAGATCAAGCTCTTCTCGATATTATTTCGAGCCGATTTCTTGCAGGTACCCTTAAAAACATGTTTTAAACATAATGAACGGTTCAGATCATCAAAATAAAGGATCCCTCATTAGAAGCGCGGACTATATATGTATGAGTGAGCTTCTAATAAGGGATCCCCTATTTTGCTACGGTGTGGACCTCCTACTTCTTGATCAAATTATGATGATCTGAACCGTTCAATGTGTTTAAAACGTGTTTTTAAGGGTACCCGTAAGAGATCGGCTCAAAATAATATCCGGAAAGTCTTTGATCCGTTCAATCTTTCATAAAACTGTTCCTGTCAGCATTTATCAAAAACTGTTTTATCAAGCTCTTCTCGATATTATTTCGAGCCGATTTCTTGCAGGTACCCTTAAAAACATGTTTTAAACATAATGAACGGTTCAGATCATCAAAATAAAGGATCCCTCATTAGAAGCGCGGACTATATATGTATGAGTGAGCTTCTAATAAGGGATCCCCTATTTTGCTACGGTGTGGACCTCCTACTTCTTGATCAAATTATGATGATCTGAACCGTTCAATGTGTTTAAAACGTGTTTTTAAGGGTACCCGTAAGAGATCGGCTCAAAATAATATCCGGAAAGTCTTTGATCCGTTCAATCTTTCATAAAGCTGTTCCTGTCAGCATTTATCAAAAACTGTTTAGATCAAGCTCTTCTCGATATTATTTCGAGCCGATTTCTTGCAGGTACCCTTAAAAACATGTTTTAAACATAATGAACGGTTCAGATCATCAAAATAAAGGATCCCTCATTAGAAGCGCGGACTATATATGTATGAGTGAGCTTCTAATAAGGGATCCCCTATTTTGCTACGGTGTGGACCTCCTACTTCTTGATCAAATTATGATGATCTGAACCGTTCAATGTGTTTAAAACGTGTTTTTAAGGGTACCCGTAAGAGATCGGCTCAAAATAATATCCGGAAAGTCTTTGATCCGTTCAATTTTTCATAAAGCTGTTCCTGTCAGCATTTATCAAAAACTGTTTAGATCAAGTTCTTCTCGATATTATTTCGAGCCGATTTCTTGCAGGTACCCTTAAAAACATGTTTTAAACATAATGAACGGTTCAGATCATCAAAATAAAGGATCCCTCATTAGAAGCGCGGACTATATATGTATGAGTGAGCTTCTAATAAGGGATCCCCTATTTTGCTACGGTGTGGACCTCCTACTTCTTGATCAAATTATGATGATCTGAACCGTTCAATGTGTTTAAAACGTGTTTTTAAGGGTACCCGTAAGAGATCGGCTCAAAATAATATCCGGAAAGTCTTTGATCCGTTCAATTTTTCATAAAGCTGTTCCTGTCAGCATTTATCAAAAACTGTTTAGATCAAGCTCTTCTCGATATTATTTCGAGCCGATTTCTTGCAGGTACCCTTAAAAACATGTTTTAAACATAATGAACGGTTCAGATCATCAAAATAAAGGATCCCTCATTAGAAGCGCGGACTATATATGTATGAGTGAGCTTCTAATAAGGGATCCCCTATTTTGCTACGGTGTGGACCTCCTACTTCTTGATCAAATTATGATGATCTGAACCGTTCAATGTGTTTAAAACGTGTTTTTAAGGGTACCCGTAAGAGATCGGCTCAAAATAATATCCGGAAAGTCTTTGATCCGTTCAATTTTTCATAAAGCTGTTCCTGTCAGCATTTATCAAAAACTGTTTAGATCAAGCTCTTCTCGATATTATTTCGAGCCGATTTCTTGCAGGTACCCTTAAAAACATGTTTTAAACATAATGAACGGTTCAGATCATCAAAATAAAGGATCCCTCATTAGAAGCGCGGACTATATATGTATGAGTGAGCTTCTAATAAGGGATCCCCTATTTTGCTACGGTGTGGACCTCCTACTTCTTGATCAAATTATGATGATCTGAACCGTTCAATGTGTTTAAAACGTGTTTTTAAGGGTACCCGTAAGAGATCGGCTCAAAATAATATCCGGAAAGTCTTTGATCCGTTCAATTTTTCATAAAGCTGTTCCTGTCAGCATTTATCAAAAACTGTTTAGATCAAGCTCTTCTCGATATTATTTCGAGCCGATTTCTTGCAGGTACCCTTAAAAACATGTTTTAAACATAATGAACGGTTCAGATCATCAAAATAAAGGATCCCTCATTAGAAGCGCGGACTATATATGTATGAGTGAGCTTCTAATAAGGGATCCCCTATTTTGCTACGGTGTGGACCTCCTACTTCTTGATCAAATTATGATGATCTGAACCGTTCAATGTGTTTAAAACGTGTTTTTAAGGGTACCCGTAAGAGATCGGCTCAAAATAATATCCGGAAAGTCTTTGATCCGTTCAATTTTTCATAAAGCTGTTCCTGTCAGCATTTATCAAAAACTGTTTAGATCAAGCTCTTCTCGATATTATTTCGAGCCGATTTCTTGCAGGTACCCTTAAAAACATGTTTTAAACATAATGAACGGTTCAGATCATCAAAATAAAGGATCCCTCATAAGAAGCGCGGACTATATATGTATGAGTGAGCTTCTAATAAGGGATCCCCTATTTTGCTACGGTGTGCACCTCCTACTTCTTGATCAAATTATGATGATCTGAACCGTTCAATGTGTTTAAAACGTGTTTTTAAGGGTACCCGTAAGAGATCGGCTCAAAATAATATCCGGAAAGTCTTTGATCCGTTCAATTTTTCATAAAGCTGTTCCTGTCAGCATTTATCAAAAACTGTTTAGATCAAGCTCTTCTCGATATTATTTCGAGCCGATTTCTTGCAGGTACCCTTAAAAACATGTTTTAAACATAATGAACGGTTCAGATCATCAAAATAAAGGATCCCTCATTAGAAGCGCGGACTATATATGTATGAGTGAGCTTCTAATAAGGGATCCCCTATTTTGCTACGGTGTGGACCTCCTACTTCTTGATCAAATTATGATGATCTGAACCGTTCAATGTGTTTAAAACGTGTTTTTAAGGGTACCCGTAAGAGATCGGCTCAAAATAATATCCGGAAAGTCTTTGATCCGTTCAATTTTTCATAAAGCTGTTCCTGTCAGCATTTATCAAAAACTGTTTAGATCAAGCTCTTCTCGATATTATTTCGAGCCGATTTCTTGCAGGTACCCTTAAAAACATGTTTTAAACATAATGAACGGTTCAGATCATCAAAATAAAGGATCCCTCATTAGAAGCGCGGACTATATATGTATGAGTGAGCTTCTAATAAGGGATCCCCTATTTTGCTACGGTGTGGACCTCCTACTTCTTTATCAAATTATGATGATCTGAACCGTTCAATGTGTTTAAAACGTGTTTTTAAGGGTACCCGTAAGAGATCGGCTCAAAATAATATCCGGAAAGTCTTTGATCCGTTCAATCTTTCATAAAGCTGTTCCTGTCAGCATTTATCAAAAACTGTTTAGATCAAGCTCTTCTCGATATTATTTCGAGCCGATTTCTTCCAGGTACCCTTAAAAACATGTTTTAAACATAATGAACGGTTCAGATCATCAAAATAAAGGATCCCTCATTAGAAGCGCGGACTATATATGTATGAGTGAGCTTCTAATAAGGGATCCCCTATTTTGCTACGGTGTGGACCTCCTACTTCTTGATCAAATTATGATGATCTGAACCGTTCAATGTGTTTAAAACGTGTTTTTAAGGGTACCCGTAAGAGATCGGCTCAAAATAATATCCGGAAAGTCTTTGATCCGTTCAATCTTTCATAAAGCTGTTCCTGTCAGCATTTATCAAAAACTGTTTAGATCAAGCTCTTCTCGATATTATTTCGAGCCGATTTTCTTGCAGGTACCCTTAAAAACATGTTTTAAACATAATGAACGGTTCAGATCATCAAAATAAAGGATCCCTCATTAGAAGCGCGGACTATATATGTATGAGTGAGCTTCTAATAAGGGATCCCCTATTTTGCTACGGTGTGGACCTCCTACTTTTTGATCAAATTATGATGATCTGAACCGTTCAATGTGTTTAAAACGTGTTTTTAAGGGTACCCGTAAGAGATCGGCTCAAAATAATATCCGGAAAGTCTTTGATCCGTTCAATCTTTCATAAAGCTGTTCCTGTCAGCATTTATCAAAAACTGTTTAGATCAAGCTCTTCTCGATATTATTTCGAGCCGATTTCTTGCAGGTACCCTTAAAAACATGTTTTAAACATAATGAACGGTTCAGATCATCAAAATAAAGGATCCCTCATTAGAAGCGCGGACTATATATGTATGAGTGAGCTTCTAATAAGGGATCCCCTATTTTGCTACGGTGTGGACCTCCTACTTCTTGATCAAATTATGATGATCTGAACCGTTCAATGTGTTTAAAACGTGTTTTTAAGGGTACCCGTAAGAGATCGGCTCAAAATAATATCCGGAAAGTCTTTGATCCGTTCAATCTTTCATAAAGCTGTTCCTGTCAGCATTTATCAAAAACTGTTTAGATCAAGCTCTTCTCGATATTATTTCGAGCCGATTTCTTGCAGGTACCCTTAAAAACATGTTTTAAACATAATGAACGGTTTAGATCATCAAAATAAAGGATCCCTCATTAGAAGCGCGGACTATATATGTATGAGTGAGCTTCTAATAAGGGAACCCCTATTTTGCTACGGTGTGGACCTCCTACTTCTTGATCAAATTATGATGATCTGAACCGTTCAATGTGTTTAAAACGTGTTTTTAAGGGTACCCGTAAGAGATCGGCTCAAAATAATATCCGGAAAGTCTTTGATCCGTTCAATCTTTCATAAAGCTGTTCCTGTCAGCATTTATCAAAAACTGTTTAGATCAAGCTCTTCTCGATATTATTTCGAGCCGATTTCTTGCAGGTACCCTTAAAAACATGTTTTAAACATAATGAACGGTTCAGATTATCAAAATAAAGGATCCCTCATTAGAAGCGCGGACTATATATGTATGAGTGAGCTTCTAATAAGGGATCCCCTATTTTGCTACGGTGTGGACCTCCTACTTCTTGATCAAATTATGATGATCTGAACCGTTCAATGTGTTTAAAACGTGTTTTTAAGGGTACCCGTAAGAGATCGGCTCAAAATAATATCCGGAAAGTCTTTGATCCGTTCAATCTTTCATAAAGCTGTTCCTGTCAGCATTTATCAAAAACTGTTTAGATCAAGCTATTCTCGATATTATTTCGAGCCGATTTCTTGCAGGTACCCTTAAAAACATGTTTTAAACATAATGAACGGTTCAGATCATCAAAATAAAGGATCCCTCATTAGAAGCGCGGACTATATATGTATGAGTGAGCTTCTAATAAGGGATCCCCTATTTTGCTACGGTGTGGACCTCCTACTTCTTGATCAAATTATGATGATCTGAACCGTTCAATGTGTTTAAAACGTGTTGT
Organism: Arctostaphylos glauca; assembly: GCA_019985065.2. Classification (NCBI taxonomy): domain Eukaryota; kingdom Viridiplantae; phylum Streptophyta; class Magnoliopsida; order Ericales; family Ericaceae; genus Arctostaphylos; species Arctostaphylos glauca. Next base: position 190,875 of record JAHSPW020000087.1, on the reverse strand, counting down.
TAAGGGTACCCGTAAGAGATCGGCTCAAAATAATATCCGGAAAGTCTTTGATCCGTTCAATCTTTCATAAAGCTGTTCCTGTCAGCATTTATCAAAAACTGTTTAGATCAAGCTCTTCTCGATATTATTTCGAGCCGATTTCTTGCAGGTACCCTTAAAAACATGTTTTAAACATAATGAACGGTTCAGATCATCAAAATAAAGGATCCCTCATTAGAAGCGCGGACTATATATGTATGAGTGAGCTTCTAATAAGGGATCCCCTATTTTGCTACGGTGTGGACCTCCTACTTCTTGATCAAATTATGATGATCTGAACCGTTCAATGTGTTTAAAACGTGTTTTTAAGGGTACCCGTAAGAGATCGGCTCAAAATAATATCCGGAAAGTCTTTGATCCGTTCAATTTTTCATAAAGCTGTTCCTGTCAGCATTTATCAAAAACTGTTTAGATCAAGCTCTTCTCGATATTATTTCGAGCCGATTTCTTGCAGGTACCCTTAAAAACATTTTTTAAACATAATGAACGGTTCAGAGCATCAAAATAAAGGATCCCTCATTAGAAGCGCGGACTATATATGTATGAGTGAGCTTCTAATAAGGGATCCCCTATTTTGCTACGGTGTGGACCTCCTACTTCTTGATCAAATTATGATGATCTGAACCGTTCAATGTGTTTAAAACGTGTTTTTAAGGGTACCCGTAAGAGATCGGCTCAAAATAATATCCGGAAAGTCTTTGATCCGTTCAATCTTTCATAAAGCTGTTCCTGTCAGCATTTATCAAAAACTGTTTAGATCAAGCTCTTCTCGATATTATTTCGAGCCGATTTGTTGCAGGTACCCTTAAAAACATGTTTTAAACATAATGAACGGTTCAGAGCATCAAAATAGAGGATCCCTCATTAGAAGCGCGGACTATATATGTATGAGTGAGCTTCTAATAAGGGATCCCCTATTTTGCTACGGTGTGGACCTCCTACTTCTTGATCAAATTATGATGATCTGAACCCTTCAATGTGTTTAAAACGTGTTTTTAAGGGTACCCGTAAGAGATCGGCTCAAAATAATATCCGGAAAGTCTTTGATCCGTTCAATCTTTCATAAAGCTGTTCCTGTCAGCATTTATCAAAAACTGTTTAGATCAAGCTCTTCTCGATATTATTTCGAGCCGATTTCTTGCAGGTACCCTTAAAAACATGTTTTAAACATAATGAACGGTTCAGATCATCAAAATAAAGGATCCCTCATTAGAAGCGCAGACTATATATGTATGAGTGAGCTTCTAATAAGGGATCCCCTATTTTGCTACGGTGTGGACCTCCTACTTCTTGATCAAATTATGATGATCTGAACCGTTCAATGTGTTTAAAACGTGTTTTTAAGGGTACCCGTAAGAGATCGGCTCAAAATAATATCCGGAAAGTCTTTGATCCGTTCAATCTTTCATAAAGCTGTTCCTGTCAGCATTTATCAAAAACTGTTTAGATCAAGCTCTTCTCGATATTATTTCGAGCCGATTTCTTGCAGGTACCCTTAAAAACATTTTTTAAACATAATGAACGGTTCAGAGCATCAAAATAAAGGATCCCTCATTAGAAGCGCGGACTATATATGTATGAGTGAGCTTCTAATAAGGGATCCCCTATTTTGCTACGGTGTGGACCTCCTACTTCTTGATCAAATTATGATGATCTGAACCGTTCAATGTGTTTAAAACGTGTTTTTAAGGGTACCCGTAAGAGATCGGCTCAAAATAATATCCGGAAAGTCTTTGATCCGTTCAATCTTTCATAAAGCTGTTCCTGTCAGCATTTATCAAAAACTGTTTAGATCAAGCTCTTCTCGATATTATTTCGAGCCGATTTGTTGCAGGTACCCTTAAAAACATGTTTTAAACATAATGAACGGTTCAGAGCATCAAAATAGAGGATCCCTCATTAGAAGCGCGGACTATATATGTATGAGTGAGCTTCTAATAAGGGATCCCCTATTTTGCTACGGTGTGGACCTCCTACTTCTTGATCAAATTATGATGATCTGAACCCTTCAATGTGTTTAAAACGTGTTTTTAAGGGTACCCGTAAGAGATCGGCTCAAAATAATATCCGGAAAGTCTTTGATCCGTTCAATCTTTCATAAAGCTGTTCCTGTCAGCATTTATCAAAAACTGTTTAGATCAAGCTCTTCTCGATATTATTTCGAGCCGATTTCTTGCAGGTACCCTTAAAAACATGTTTTAAACATAATGAACGGTTCAGATCATCAAAATAAAGGATCCCTCATTAGAAGCGCGGACTATATATGTATGAGTGAGCTTCTAATAAGGGATCCCCTATTTTGCTACGGTGTGGACCTCCTACTTCTTGATCAAATTATGATGATCTGAACCGTTCAATGTGTTTAAAACGTGTTTTTAAGGGTACCCGTAAGAGATCGGCTCAAAATAATATCCGGAAAGTCTTTGATCCGTTCAATCTTTCATAAAACTGTTCCTGTCAGCATTTATCAAAAACTGTTTAGATCATGCTCTTCTCGATATTATTTCGAGCCGATTTCTTGCAGGTACCCTTAAAAACATGTTTTAAACATAATGAACGGTTCAGAGCATCAAAATAAAGGATCCCTAATTAGAAGCGCGGACTATATATGTATGAGTGAGCTTCTAATAAGGGATCCCCTATTTTGCTACGGTGTGGACCTCCTACTTCTTGATCAAATTATGATGATCTGAACCGTTCAATGTGTTTAAAACGTGTTTTTAAGGGTACCCGTAAGAGATCGGCTCAAAATAATATCCGGAAAGTCTTTGATCCGTTCAATCTTTCATAAAGCTGTTCCTGTCAGCATTTATCAAAAACTGTTTAGATCAAGCTCTTCTCGATATTATTTCGAGCCGATTTCTTGCAGGTACCCTTAAAAATATGTTTTAAACATAATCAACGGTTCAGATCATCAAAATAAAGGATCCCTCATTAGAAGCGCGGACTATATATGTATGAGTGAGCTTCTAATAAGAGATCCCCTATTTTGCTACGGTGTGGACCTCCTACTTCTTGATCAAATTATGATGATCTGAACCGTTCAATGTGTTTAAAACGTGTTTTTAAGGGTACCCGTAAGAGATCGGCTCAAAATAATATCCGGAAAGTCTTTGATCCGTTCAATCTTTCATAAAGCTGTTCCTGTCAGCATTTATCAAAAACTGTTTAGATCAAGCTCTTCTCGATATTATTTCGAGCCGATTTCTTGCAGGTACCCTTAAAAACATGTTTTAAACATAATGAACGGTTCAGATCATCAAAATAAAGGATCCCTCATTAGAAGCGCGGACTATATATGTATGAGTGAGCTTCTAATAAGGGATCCCCTATTTTGCTACGGTGTGGACCTCCTACTTCTTGATCAAATTATGATGATCTGAACCGTTCAATGTGTTTAAAACGTGTTTTTAAGGGTACCCGTAAGAGATCGGCTCAAAATAATATCCGGAAAGTCTTTGATCCGTTCAATCTTTCATAAAGCTGTTCCTGTCAGCATTTATCAAAAACTGTTTAGATCAAGCTCTTCTCGATATTATTTCGAGCCGATTTCTTGCAGGTACCCTTAAAAACATGTTTTAAACATAATGAACGGTTCAGATCATCAAAATAAAGGATCCCTCATTAGAAGCGCGGACTATATATGTATGAGTGAGCTTCTAATAAGGGATCCCCTATTTTGCTACGGTGTGGACCTCCTACTTCTTGATCAAATTATGATGATCTGAACCGTTCAATGTGTTTAAAACGTGTTTTTAAGGGTACCCGTAAGAGATCGGCTCAAAATAATATCCGGAAAGTCTTTGATCCGTTCAATCTTTCATAAAGCTGTTCCTGTCAGCATTTATCAAAAACTGTTTAGATCAAGCTCTTCTCGATATTATTTCGAGCCGATTTCTTGCAGGTACCCTTAAAAACATGTTTTAAACATAATGAACGGTTCAGAGCATCAAAATAAAGGATCCCTCATTAGAAGCGCGGACTATATATGTATGAGTGAGCTTCTAATAAGGGATCCCCTATTTTGCTACGGTGTGGACCTCCTACTTCTTGATCAAATTATGATGATCTGAACCGTTCAATGTGTTTAAAACGTGTTTTTAAGGGTACCCGTAAGAGATCGGCTCAAAATAATATCCGGAAAGTCTTTGATCCGTTCAATCTTTCATAAAGCTGTTCCTGTCAGCATTTATCAAAAACTGTTTAGATCAAGCTCTTCTCGATATTATTTCGAGCCGATTTCTTGCAGGTAACCTTAAAAACATGTTTTAAACATAATGAACGGTTCAGAGCATCAAAATAAAGGATCCCTCATTAGAAGCGCGGACTATATATGTATGAGTGAGCTTCTAATAAGGGATCCCCTATTTTGCTACGGTGTGGACCTCCTACTTCTTGATCAAATTATGATGATCTGAACCCTTCAATGTGTTTAAAACGTGTTTTTAAGGGTACCCGTAAGAGATCGGCTCAAAATAATATCCGGAAAGTCTTTGATCCGTTCAATCTTTCATAAAGCTGTTCCTGTCAGCATTTATCAAAAACTGTTTAGATCAAGCTCTTCTCGATATTATTTCGAGCCGATTTCTTGCAGGTACCCTTAAAAACATGTTTTAAACATAATGAACGGTTCAGATCATCAAAATAAAGGATCCCTCATTAGAAGCGCGGACTATATATGTATGAGTGAGCTTCTAATAAGGGATCCCCTATTTTGCTACGGTGTGGACCTCCTACTTCTTGATCAAATTATGATGATCTGAACCGTTCAATGTGTTTAAAACGTGTTTTTAAGGGTACCCGTAAGAGATCGGCTCAAAATAATATCCGGAAAGTCTTTGATCCGTTCAATCTTTCATAAAACTGTTCCTGTCAGCATTTATCAAAAACTGTTTAGATCAAGCTCTTCTCGATATTATTTCGAGCCGATTTCTTGCAGGTACCCTTAAAAACATGTTTTAAACATAATGAACGGTTCAGAGCATCAAAATAAAGGATCCCTCATTAGAAGCGCGGACTATATATGTATGAGTGAGCTTCTAATAAGGGATCCCCTATTTTGCTACGGTGTGGACCTCCTACTTCTTGATCAAATTATGATGATCTGAACCGTTCAATGTGTTTAAAACGTGTTTTTAAGGGTACCCGTAAGAGATCGGCTCAAAATAATATCCGGAAAGTCTTTGATCCGTTCAATCTTTCATAAAGCTGTTCCTGTCAGCATTTATCAAAAACTGTTTAGATCAAGCTCTTCTCGATATTATTTCGAGCCGATTTCTTGCAGGTACCCTTAAAAATATGTTTTAAACATAATGAACGGTTCAGATCATCAAAATAAAGGATCCCTCATTAGAAGCGCGGACTATATATGTATGAGTGAGCTTCTAATAAGGGATCCCCTATTTTGCTACGGTGTGGACCTCCTACTTCTTGATCAAATTATGATGATCTGAACCGTTCAATGTGTTTAAAACGTGTTTTTAAGGGTACCCGTAAGAGATCGGCTCAAAATAATATCCGGAAAGTCTTTGATCCGTTCAATCTTTCATAAAACTGTTCCTGTCAGCATTTATCAAAAACTGTTTAGATCAAGCTCTTCTCGATATTATTTCGAGCCGATTTCTTGCAGGTACCCTTAAAAACATGTTTTAAACATAATGAACGGTTCAGATCATCAAAATAAAGGATCCCTCATTAGAAGCGCGGACTATATATGTATGAGTGAGCTTCTAATAAGGGATCCCCTATTTTGCTACGGTGTGGACCTCCTACTTCTTGATCAAATTATGATGATCTGAACCGTTCAATGTGTTTAAAACGTGTTTTTAAGGGTACCCGTAAGAGATCGGCTCAAAATAATATCCGGAAAGTCTTTGATCCGTTCAATCTTTCATAAATCTGTTCCTGTCAGCATTTATCAAAAACTGTTTAGATCAAGCTCTTCTCGATATTATTTCGAGCCGATTTCTTGCAGGTACCCTTAAAAACATGTTTTAAACATAATGAACGGTTCAGATCATCAAAATAAAGGATCCCTCATTAGAAGCGCGGACTATATATGTATGAGTGAGCTTCTAATAAGGGATCCCCTATTTTGCTACGGTGTGGACCTCCTACTTCTTGATCAAATTATGATGATCTGAACCGTTCAATGTGTTTAAAACGTGTTTTTAAGGGTACCCGTAAGAGATCGGCTCAAAATAATATCCGGAAAGTCTTTGATCCGTTCAATCTTTCATAAAGCTGTTCCTGTCAGCATTTATCAAAAACTGTTTAGATCAAGCTCTTCTCGATATTATTTCGAGCCGATTTCTTGCAGGTACCCTTAAAAACATGTTTTAAACATAATGAACGGTTCAGATCATCAAAATAAAGGATCCCTCATTAGAAGCGCGGACTATATATGTATGAGTGAGCTTCTAATAAGGGATCCCCTATTTTGCTACGGTGTGGACCTCCTACTTCTTGATCAAATTATGATGATCTGAACCGTTCAATGTGTTTAAAACGTGTTTTTAAGGGTACCTGTAAGAGATCGGCTCAAAATAATATCCGGAAAGTCTTTGATCCGTTCAATTTTTCATAAAGCTGTTCCTGTCAGCATTTATCAAAAACTGTTTAGATCAAGCTCTTCTCGATATTATTTCGAGCCGATTTCTTGCAGGTACCATTAAAAACATGTTTTAAACATAATGAACGGTTCAGATCATCAAAATAAAGGATCCCTCATTAGAAGCGCGGACTATATATGTATGAGTGAGCTTCTAATAAGGGATCCCCTATTTTGCTACGGTGTGGACCTCCTACTTCTTGATCAAATTATGATGATCTGAACCGTTCAATGTGTTTAAAACGTGTTTTTTAAGGGTACCCGTAAGAGATCGGCTAAAAATAATATCCGGAAAGTCTTTGATCCGTTCAATCTTTCATAAAGCTATTCCTGTCAGCATTTATCAAAAACTGTTTAGATCAAGCTCTTCTCGATATTATTTCGAGCCGATTTCTTGCAGGTACCCTTAAAAACATGTTTTAAACATAATGAACGGTTCAGATCATCAAAATAAAGGATCCCTCATTAGAAGCGCGGACTATATATGTATGAGTGAGCTTCTAATAAGGGATCCCCTATTTTGCTACGGTGTGGACCTCCTACTTCTTGATCAAATTATGATGATCTGAACCGTTCAATGTGTTTAAAACGTGTTTTTAAGGGTACCCGTAAGAGATCGGCTCAAAATAATATCCGGAAAGTCTTTGATCCGTTCAATCTTTCATAAAGCTGTTCCTGTCAGCATTTATCAAAAACTGTTTAGATCAAGCTCTTCTCGATATTATTTCGAGCCGATTTCTTGCAGGTACCCTTAAAAACATGTTTTAAACATAATGAACGGTTCAGATCATCAAAATAAAGGATCCCTCATTAGAAGCGCGGACTATATATGTATGAGTGAGCTTCTAATAAGGGATCCCCTATTTTGCTACGGTGTGGACCTCCTACTTCTTGATCAAATTATGATGATCTGAACCGTTCAATGTGTTTAAAACGTGTTTTTAAGGGTACCCGTAAGAGATCGGCTCAAAATAATATCCGGAAAGTCTTTGATCCGTTCAATCTTTCATAAAGCTGTTCCTGTCAGCATTTATCAAAAACTGTTTAGATCAAGCTCTTCTCGATATTATTTCGAGCCGATTTCTTGCAGGTACCCTTAAAAACATGTTTTAAACATAATGAACGGTTCAGATCATCAAAATAAAGGATCCCTCATTAGAAGCGCGGACTATATATGTATGAGTGAGCTTCTAATAAGGGATCCCCTATTTTGCTACGGTGTGGACCTCCTACTTCTTGGTCAAATTATGATGATCTGAACCGTTCAATGTGTTTAAAACGTGTTTTTAAGGGTACCCGTAAGAGATCGGCTCAAAATAATATCCGGAAAGTCTTTGATCCGTTCAATCTTTCATAAAGCTGTTCCTGTCAGCATTTATCAAAAACTGTTTAGATCAAGCTCTTCTCGATATTATTTCGAGCCGATTTCTTGCAGGTACCCTTAAAAACATGTTTTAAACATAATGAACGGTTCAGATCATCAAAATAAAGGATCCCTCATTAGAAGCGCGGACTATATATGTATGAGTGAGCTTCTAATAAGGGATCCCCTATTTTGCTACGGTGTGGACCTCCTACTTCTTGATCAAATTATGATGATCTGAACCGTTCAATGTGTTTAAAACGTGTTTTTAAGGGTACCCGTAAGAGATCGGCTCAAAATAATATCCGGAAAGTCTTTGATCCGTTCAATCTTTCATAAATCTGTTCCTGTCAGCATTTATCAAAAACTGTTTAGATCAAGCTCTTCTCGATATTATTTCGAGCCGATTTCTTGCAGGTACCCTTAAAAACATGTTTTAAACATAATGAACGGTTCAGATCATCAAAATAAAGGATCCCTCATTAGAAGCGCGGACTATATATGTATGAGTGAGCTTCTAATAAGGGATCCCCTATTTTGCTACGGTGTGGACCTCCTACTTCTTGATCAAATTATGATGATCTGAACCGTTCAATGTGTTTAAAACGTGTTTTTAAGGGTACCCGTAAGAGATCGGCTCAAAATAATATCCGGAAAGTCTTTGATCCGTTCAATCTTTCATAAAGCTGTTCCTGTCAGCATTTATCAAAAACTGTTTAGATCAAGCTCTTCTCGATATTATTTCGAGCCGATTTCTTGCAGGTACCCTTAAAAACATGTTTTAAACATAATGAACGGTTCAGATCGTCAAAATAAAGGATCCCTCATTAGAAGCGCGGACTATATATGTATGAGTGAGCTTCTAATAAGGGATCCCCTATTTTGCTACGGTGTGGACCTCCTACTTCTTGATCAAATTATGATGATCTGAACCGTTCAATGTGTTTAAAACGTGTTTTTAAGGGTACCTGTAAGAGATCGGCTCAAAATAATATCCGGAAAGTCTTTGATCCGTTCAATTTTTCATAAAGCTGTTCCTGTCAGCATTTATCAAAAACTGTTTAGATCAAGCTCTTCTCGATATTATTTCGAGCCGATGTCTTGCAGGTACCATTAAAAACATGTTTTAAACATAATGAACGGTTCAGATCATCAAAATAAAGGATCCCTCATTAGAAGCGCGGACTATATATGTATGAGTGAGCTTCTAATAAGGGATCCCCTATTTTGCTACGGTGTGGACCTCCTACTTCTTGATCAAATTATGATGATCTGAACCGTTCAATGTGTTTAAAACGTGTTTTTAAGGGTACCCGTAAGAGATCGGCTCAAAATAATATCCGGAAAGTCTTTGATCCGTTCAATCTTTCATAAAGCTGTTCCTGTCAGCATTTATCAAAAACTGTTTAGATCAAGCTCTTCTCGATATTATTTCGAGCCGATTTCTTGCAGGTACCCTTAAAAACATGTTTTAAACATAATGAACGGTTCAGATCATCAAAATAAAGGATCCCTCATTAGAAGCGCGGACTATATATGTATGAGTGAGCTTCTAATAAGGGATCCCCTATTTTGCTACGGTGTGGACCTCCTACTTCTTGATCAAATTATGATGATCTGAACCGTTCAATGTGTTTAAAACGTGTTTTTAAGGGTACCCGTAAGAGATCGGCTCAAAATAATATCCGGAAAGTCTTTGATCCGTTCAATCTTTCATAAAGCTGTTCCTGTCAGCATTTATCAAAAACTGTTTAGATCAAGCTCTTCTCGATATTATTTCGAGCCGATTTCTTGCAGGTACCCTTAAAAACATGTTTTAAACATAATGAACGGTTCAGATCATCAAAATAAAGGATCCCTCATTAGAAGCGCGGACTATATATGTATGAGTGAGCTTCTAATAAGGGATCCCCTATTTTGCTACGGTGTGGACCTCCTACTTCTTGATCAAATTATGATGATCTGAACCGTTCAATGTGTTTAAAACGTGTTTTTAAGGGTACCCGTAAGAGATCGGCTCAAAATAATATCCGGAAAGTCTTTGATCCGTTCAATCTTTCATAAAGCTGTTCCTGTCAGCATTTATCAAAAACTGTTTAGATCAAGCTCTTCTCGATATTATTTCGAGCCGATTTCTTGCAGGTACCCTTAAAAACATGTTTTAAACATAATGAACGGTTCAGATCATCAAAATAAAGGATCCCTCATTAGAAGCGCGGACTATATATGTATGAGTGAGCTTCTAATAAGGGATCCCCTATTTTGCTACGGTGTGGACCTCCTACTTCTTGGTCAAATTATGATGATCTGAACCGTTCAATGTGTTTAAAACGTGTTTTTAAGGGTACCCGTAAGAGATCGGCTCAAAATAATATCCGGAAAGTCTTTGATCCGTTCAATCTTTCATAAAGCTGTTCCTGTCAGCATTTATCAAAAACTGTTTAGATCAAGCTCTTCTCGATATTATTTCGAGCCGATTTCTTGCAGGTACCCTTAAAAACATGTTTTAAACATAATGAACGGTTCAGATCATCAAAATAAAGGATCCCTCATTAGAAGCGCGGACTATATATGTATGAGTGAGCTTCTAATAAGGGATCCCCTATTTTGCTACGGTGTGGACCTCCTACTTCTTGGTCAAATTATGATGATCTGAACCGTTCAATGTGTTTAAAACGTGTTTTTAAGGGTACCCGTAAGAGATCGGCTCAAAATAATATCCGGAAAGTCTTTGATCCGTTCAATCTTTCATAAAGCTGTTCCTGTCAGCATTTATCAAAAACTGTTTAGATCAAGCTCTTCTCGATATTATTTCGAGCCGATTTCTTGCAGGTACCCTTAAAAACATGTTTTAAACATAATGAACGGTTCAGATCATCAAAATAAAGGATCCCTCATTAGAAGCGCGGACTATATATGTATGAGTGAGCTTCTAATAAGGGATCCCCTATTTTGCTACGGTGTGGACCTCCTACTTCTTGATCAAATTATGATGATCTGAACCGTTCAATGTGTTTAAAACGTGTTTTTAAGGGTACCCGTAAGAGATCGGATCAAAATAATATCCGGAAAGTCTTTGATCTGTTCAATTTTTCATAAAGCTGTTCCTGTCAGCATTTATCAAAAACTGTTTAGATCAAGCTCTTCTCGATATTATTTCGAGCCGATTTCTTGCAGGTACCCTTAAAACATGTTTTAAACATAATGAACGGTTCAGATCATCAAAATAAAGGATCCCTCATTAGAAGCGCGGACTATATATGTATGAGTGAGCTTCTAATAAGGGATCCCCTATTTTGCTACGGTGTGGACCTCCTACTTCTTGATCAAATTATGATGATCTGAACCGTTCAATGTGTTTAAAACGTGTTTTTAAGGGTACCCGTAAGAGATCGGCTCAAAATAATATCCGGAAAGTCTTTGATCCGTTCAATTTTTCATAAAGCTGTTCCTGTCAGCATTTATCAAAAACTGTTTAGATCAAGCTCTTCTCGATATTATTTCGAGCCGATTTCTTGCAGGTACCCTTAAAAACATGTTTTAAACATAATGAACGGTTCAGATCATCAAAATAAAGGATCCCTCATTAGAAGCGCGGACTATATATGTATGAGTGAGCTTCTAATAAGGGATCCCCTATTTTGCTACGGTGTGGACCTCCTACTTCTTGATCAAATTATGATGATCTGAACCGTTCAATGTGTTTAAAACTTGTTTTTAAGGGTACCCGTAAGAGATCGGCTCAAAATAATATCCGGAAAGTCTTTGATCCGTTCAATTTTTCATAAAACTGTTCCTGTCAGCATTTATCAAAAACTGTTTAGATCAAGCTCTTCTCGATATTATTTCGAGCCGATTTCTTGCAGGTACCCTTAAAAACATGTTTTAAACATAATGAACGGTTCAGATCATCAAAATAAAGGATCCCTCATTAGAAGCGCGGACTATATATGTATGAGTGAGCTTCTAATAAGGGATCCCCTATTTTGCTACGGTGTGGACCTCCTACTTCTTGATCAAATTATGATGATCTGAACCGTTCAATGTGTTTAAAACGTGTTTTTAAGGGTACCCGTAAGAGATCGGCTCAAAATAATATCCGGAAAGTCTTTGATCCGTTCAATCTTTCATAAAGCTGTTCCTGTCAGCATTTATCAAAAACTGTTTAGATCAAGCTCTTCTCGATATTATTTCGAGCCGATTTCTCGCAGGTACCCTTAAAAACATGTTTTAAACATAATGAACGGTTCAGATCATCAAAATAAAGGATCCCTCATTAGAAGCGCGGACTATATATGTATGAGTGAGCTTCTAATAAGGGATCCCCTATTTTGCTACGGTGTGGACCTCCTACTTCTTGATCAAATTATGATGATCTGAACCGTTCAATGTGTTTAAAACGTGTTTTTAAGGGTACCTGTAAGAGATCGGCTCAAAATAATATCCGGAAAGTCTTTGATCCGTTCAATTTTTCATAAAGCTGTTCCTGTCAGCATTTATCAAAAACTGTTTAGATCAAGCTCTTCTCGATATTATTTCGAGCCGATTTCTTGCAGGTACCATTAAAAACATGTTTTAAACATAATGAACGGTTCAGATCATCAAAATAAAGGATCCCTCATTAGAAGCGCGGACTATATATGTATGAGTGAGCTTCTAATAAGGGATCCCCTATTTTGCTACGGTGTGGACCTCCTACTTCTTGATCAAATTATGATGATCTGAACCGTTCAATGTGTTTAAAACGTGTTTTTAAGGGTACCCGTAAGAGATCGGCTCAAAATAATATCCGGAATGTCTTTGATCCGTTCAATCTTTCATAAAGCTGTTCCTGTCAGCATTTATCAAAAACTGTTTAGATCAAGCTCTTCTCGATATTATTTCGAGCCGATTTCTTGCAGGTACCCTTAAAAACATGTTTTAAACATAATGAACGGTTCAGATCATCAAAATAAAGGATCCCTCATTAGAAGCGCGGACTATATATGTATGAGTGAGCTTCTAATAAGGGATCCCCTATTTTGCTACGGTGTGGACCTCCTACTTCTTGATCAAATTATGATGATCTGAACCGTTCAATGTGTTTAAAACGTGTTTTTAAGGGTACCCGTAAGAGATCGGCTCAAAATAATATCCGGAAAGTCTTTGATCCGTTCAATCTTTCATAAAGCTGTTCCTGTCAGCATTTATCAAAAACTGTTTAGATCAAGCTCTTCTCGATATTATTTCGAGCCGATTTCTTGCAGGTACCCTTAAAAACATGTTTTAAACATAATGAACGGTTCAGATCATCAAAATAAAGGATCCCTCATTAGAAGCGCGGACTATATATGTATGAGTGAGCTTCTAATAAGGGATCCCCTATTTTGCTACGGTGTGGACCTCCTACTTCTTGATCAAATTATGATGATCTGAACCGTTCAATGTGTTTAAAACGTGTTTTTAAGGGTACCCGTAAGAGATCGGCTCAAAATAATATCCGGAAAGTCTTTGATCCGTTCAATCTTTCATAAAGCTGTTCCTGTCAGCATTTATCAAAAACTGTTTAGATCAAGCTCTTCTCGATATTATTTCGAGCCGATTTCTTGCAGGTACCCTTAAAAACATGTTTTAAACATAATGAACGGTTCAGATCATCAAAATAAAGGATCCCTCATTAGAAGCGCGGACTATATATGTATGAGTGAGCTTCTAATAAGGGATCCCCTATTTTGCTACGGTGTGGACCTCCTACTTCTTGATCAAATTATGATGATCTGAACCGTTCAATGTGTTTAAAACTTGTTTTTAAGGGTACCCGTAAGAGATCGGCTCAAAATAATATCCGGAAAGTCTTTGATCCGTTCAATTTTTCATAAAACTGTTCCTGTCAGCATTTATCAAAAACTGTTTAGATCAAGCTCTTCTCGATATTATTTCGAGCCGATTTCTTGCAGGTACCCTTAAAAACATGTTTTAAACATAATGAACGGTTCAGATCATCAAAATAAAGGATCCCTCATTAGAAGCGCGGACTATATATGTATGAGTGAGCTTCTAATAAGGGATCCCCTATTTTGCTACGGTGTGGACCTCCTACTTCTTGATCAAATTATGATGATCTGAACCGTTCAATGTGTTTAAAACGTGTTTTTAAGGGTACCCGTAAGAGATCGGCTCAAAATAATATCCGGAAAGTCTTTGATCCGTTCAATCTTTCATAAAGCTGTTCCTGTCAGCATTTATCAAAAACTGTTTAGATCAAGCTCTTCTCGATATTATTTCGAGCCGATTTCTCGCAGGTACCCTTAAAAACATGTTTTAAACATAATGAACGGTTCAGATCATCAAAATAAAGGATCCCTCATTAGAAGCGCGGACTATATATGTATGAGTGAGCTTCTAATAAGGGATCCCCTATTTTGCTACGGTGTGGACCTCCTACTTCTTGATCAAATTATGATGATCTGAACCGTTCAATGTGTTTAAAACGTGTTTTTAAGGGTACCTGTAAGAGATCGGCTCAAAATAATATCCGGAAAGTCTTTGATCCGTTCAATTTTTCATAAAGCTGTTCCTGTCAGCATTTATCAAAAACTGTTTAGATCAAGCTCTTCTCGATATTATTTCGAGCCGATTTCTTGCAGGTACCCTTAAAAACATGTTTTAAACATAATGAACGGTTCAGATCATCAAAATAAAGGATCCCTCATTAGAAGCGCGGACTATATATGTATGAGTGAGCTTCTAATAAGGGATCCCCTATTTTGCTACGGTGTGGACCTCCTACTTCTTGATCAAATTATGATGATCTGAACCGTTCAATGTGTTTAAAACGTGTTTTTAAGGGTACCTGTAAGAGATCGGCTCAAAATAATATCCGGAAAGTCTTTGATCCGTTCAATTTTTCATAAAGCTGTTCCTGTCAGCATTTATCAAAAACTGTTTAGATCAAGCTCTTCTCGATATTATTTCGAGCCGATTTCTTGCAGGTACCATTAAAAACATGTTTTAAACATAATGAACGGTTCAGATCATCAAAATAAAGGATCCCTCATTAGAAGCGCGGACTATATATGTATGAGTGAGCTTCTAATAAGGGATCCCCTATTTTGCTACGGTGTGGACCTCCTACTTCTTGATCAAATTATGATGATCTGAACCGTTCAATGTGTTTAAAACGTGTTTTTAAGGGTACCCGTAAGAGATCGGCTCAAAATAATATCCGGAAAGTCTTTGATCCGTTCAATCTTTCATAAAGCTGTTCCTGTCAGCATTTATCAAAAACTGTTTAGATCAAGCTCTTCTCGATATTATTTCGAGCCGATTTCTTGCAGGTACCCTTAAAAACATGTTTTAAACATAATGAACGGTTCAGATCATCAAAATAAAGGATCCCTCATTAGAAGCGCGGACTATATATGTATGAGTGAGCTTCTAATAAGGGATCCCCTATTTTGCTACGGTGTGGACCTCCTACTTCTTGATCAAATTATGATGATCTGAACCGTTCAATGTGTTTAAAACGTGTTTTTAAGGGTACCCGTAAGAGATCGGCTCAAAATAATATCCGGAAAGTCTTTGATCCGTTCAATCTTTCATAAAGCTGTTCCTGTCAGCATTTATCAAAAACTGTTTAGATCAAGCTCTTCTCGATATTATTTCGAGCCGATTTCTTGCAGGTACCCTTAAAAACATGTTTTAAACATAATGAACGGTTCAGATCATCAAAATAAAGGATCCCTCATTAGAAGCGCGGACTATATATGTATGAGTGAGCTTCTAATAAGGGATCCCCTATTTTGCTACGGTGTGGACCTCCTACTTCTTGATCAAATTATGATGATCTGAACCGTTCAATGTGTTTAAAACGTGTTTTTAAGGGTACCCGTAAGAGATCGGCTCAAAATAATATCCGGAAAGTCTTTGATCCGTTCAATCTTTCATAAAGCTGTTCCTGTCAGCATTTATCAAAAACTGTTTAGATCAAGCTCTTCTCGATATTATTTCGAGCCGATTTCTTGCAGGTACCCTTAAAAACATGTTTTAAACATAATGAACGGTTCAGATCATCAAAATAAAGGATCCCTCATTAGAAGCGCGGACTATATATGTATGAGTGAGCTTCTAATAAGGGATCCCCTATTTTGCTACGGTGTGGACCTCCTACTTCTTGATCAAATTATGATGATCTGAACCGTTCAATGTGTTTAAAACTTGTTTTTAAGGGTACCCGTAAGAGATCGGCTCAAAATAATATCCGGAAAGTCTTTGATCCGTTCAATTTTTCATAAAACTGTTCCTGTCAGCATTTATCAAAAACTGTTTAGATCAAGCTCTTCTCGATATTATTTCGAGCCGATTTCTTGCAGGTACCCTTAAAAACATGTTTTAAACATAATGAACGGTTCAGATCATCAAAATAAAGGATCCCTCATTAGAAGCGCGGACTATATATGTATGAGTGAGCTTCTAATAAGGGATCCCCTATTTTGCTACGGTGTGGACCTCCTACTTCTTGATCAAATTATGATGATCTGAACCGTTCAATGTGTTTAAAACGTGTTTTTAAGGGTACCCGTAAGAGATCGGCTCAAAATAATATCCGGAAAGTCTTTGATCCGTTCAATCTTTCATAAAGCTGTTCCTGTCAGCATTTATCAAAAACTGTTTAGAT
Organism: Arctostaphylos glauca; assembly: GCA_019985065.2. Taxonomy (NCBI): domain Eukaryota; kingdom Viridiplantae; phylum Streptophyta; class Magnoliopsida; order Ericales; family Ericaceae; genus Arctostaphylos; species Arctostaphylos glauca. Next base: position 174,207 of record JAHSPW020000087.1, on the reverse strand, counting down.
CAAGCTCTTCTCGATATTATTTCGAGCCGATTTCTCGCAGGTACCCTTAAAAACATGTTTTAAACATAATGAACGGTTCAGATCATCAAAATAAAGGATCCCTCATTAGAAGCGCGGACTATATATGTATGAGTGAGCTTCTAATAAGGGATCCCCTATTTTGCTACGGTGTGGACCTCCTACTTCTTGATCAAATTATGATGATCTGAACCGTTCAATGTGTTTAAAACGTGTTTTTAAGGGTACCTGTAAGAGATCGGCTCAAAATAATATCCGGAAAGTCTTTGATCCGTTCAATTTTTCATAAAGCTGTTCCTGTCAGCATTTATCAAAAACTGTTTAGATCAAGCTCTTCTCGATATTATTTCGAGCCGATTTCTTGCAGGTACCATTAAAAACATGTTTTAAACATAATGAACGGTTCAGATCATCAAAATAAAGGATCCCTCATTAGAAGCGCGGACTATATATGTATGAGTGAGCTTCTAATAAGGGATCCCCTATTTTGCTACGGTGTGGACCTCCTACTTCTTGATCAAATTATGATGATCTGAACCGTTCAATGTGTTTAAAACGTGTTTTTAAGGGTACCCGTAAGAGATCGGCTCAAAATAATATCCGGAAAGTCTTTGATCCGTTCAATCTTTCATAAAGCTGTTCCTGTCAGCATTTATCAAAAACTGTTTAGATCAAGCTCTTCTCGATATTATTTCGAGCCGATTTCTTGCAGGTACCCTTAAAAACATGTTTTAAACATAATGAACGGTTCAGATCATCAAAATAAAGGATCCCTCATTAGAAGCGCGGACTATATATGTATGAGTGAGCTTCTAATAAGGGATCCCCTATTTTGCTACGGTGTGGACCTCCTACTTCTTGATCAAATTATGATGATCTGAACCGTTCAATGTGTTTAAAACGTGTTTTTAAGGGTACCCGTAAGAGATCGGCTCAAAATAATATCCGGAAAGTCTTTGATCCGTTCAATCTTTCATAAAGCTGTTCCTGTCAGCATTTATCAAAAACTGTTTAGATCAAGCTCTTCTCGATATTATTTCGAGCCGATTTCTTGCAGGTACCCTTAAAAACATGTTTTAAACATAATGAACGGTTCAGATCATCAAAATAAAGGATCCCTCATTAGAAGCGCGGACTATATATGTATGAGTGAGCTTCTAATAAGGGATCCCCTATTTTGCTACGGTGTGGACCTCCTACTTCTTGATCAAATTATGATGATCTGAACCGTTCAATGTGTTTAAAACGTGTTTTTAAGGGTACCCGTAAGAGATCGGCTCAAAATAATATCCGGAAAGTCTTTGATCCGTTCAATCTTTCATAAAGCTGTTCCTGTCAGCATTTATCAAAAACTGTTTAGATCAAGCTCTTCTCGATATTATTTCGAGCCGATTTCTTGCAGGTACCCTTAAAAACATGTTTTAAACATAATGAACGGTTCAGATCATCAAAATAAAGGATCCCTCATTAGAAGCGCGGACTATATATGTATGAGTGAGCTTCTAATAAGGGATCCCCTATTTTGCTACGGTGTGGACCTCCTACTTCTTGGTCAAATTATGATGATCTGAACCGTTCAATGTGTTTAAAACGTGTTTTTAAGGGTACCCGTAAGAGATCGGCTCAAAATAATATCCGGAAAGTCTTTGATCCGTTCAATCTTTCATAAAGCTGTTCCTGTCAGCATTTATCAAAAACTGTTTAGATCAAGCTCTTCTCGATATTATTTCGAGCCGATTTCTTGCAGGTACCCTTAAAAACATGTTTTAAACATAATGAACGGTTCAGATCATCAAAATAAAGGATCCCTCATTAGAAGAGCGGACTATATATGTATGAGTGAGCTTCTAATAAGGGATCCCCTATTTTGCTACGGTGTGGACCTCCTACTTCTTGGTCAAATTATGATGATCTGAACCGTTCAATGTGTTTAAAACGTGTTTTTAAGGGTACCCGTAAGAGATCGGCTCAAAATAATATCCGGAAAGTCTTTGATCCGTTCAATCTTTCATAAAGCTGTTCCTGTCAGCATTTATCAAAAACTGTTTAGATCAAGCTCTTCTCGATATTATTTCGAGCCGATTTCTTGCAGGTACCCTTAAAAACATGTTTTAAACATAATGAACGGTTCAGATCATCAAAATAAAGGATCCCTCATTAGAAGCGCGGACTATATATGTATGAGTGAGCTTCTAATAAGGGATCCCCTATTTTGCTACGGTGTGGACCTCCTACTTCTTGATCAAATTATGATGATCTGAACCGTTCAATGTGTTTAAAACGTGTTTTTAAGGGTACCCGTAAGAGATCGGATCAAAATAATATCCGGAAAGTCTTTGATCTGTTCAATTTTTCATAAAGCTGTTCCTGTCAGCATTTATCAAAAACTGTTTAGATCAAGCTCTTCTCGATATTATTTCGAGCCGATTTCTTGCAGGTACCCTTAAAACATGTTTTAAACATAATGAACGGTTCAGATCATCAAAATAAAGGATCCCTCATTAGAAGCGCGGACTATATATGTATGAGTGAGCTTCTAATAAGGGATCCCCTATTTTGCTACGGTGTGGACCTCCTACTTCTTGATCAAATTATGATGATCTGAACCGTTCAATGTGTTTAAAACGTGTTTTTAAGGGTACCCGTAAGAGATCGGCTCAAAATAATATCCGGAAAGTCTTTGATCCGTTCAATTTTTCATAAAGCTGTTCCTGTCAGCATTTATCAAAAACTGTTTAGATCAAGCTCTTCTCGATATTATTTCGAGCCGATTTCTTGCAGGTACCCTTAAAAACATGTTTTAAACATAATGAACGGTTCAGATCATCAAAATAAAGGATCCCTCATTAGAAGCGCGGACTATATATGTATGAGTGAGCTTCTAATAAGGGATCCCCTATTTTGCTACGGTGTGGACCTCCTACTTCTTGATCAAATTATGATGATCTGAACCGTTCAATGTGTTTAAAACTTGTTTTTAAGGGTACCCGTAAGAGATCGGCTCAAAATAATATCCGGAAAGTCTTTGATCCGTTCAATTTTTCATAAAACTGTTCCTGTCAGCATTTATCAAAAACTGTTTAGATCAAGCTCTTCTCGATATTATTTCGAGCCGATTTCTTGCAGGTACCCTTAAAAACATGTTTTAAACATAATGAACGGTTCAGATCATCAAAATAAAGGATCCCTCATTAGAAGCGCGGACTATATATGTATGAGTGAGTTTCTAATAAGGGATCCCCTATTTTGCTACGGTGTGGACCTCCTACTTCTTGATCAAATTATGATGATCTGAACCGTTCAATGTGTTTAAAACGTGTTTTTAAGGGTACCCGTAAGAGATCGGCTCAAAATAATATCCGGAAAGTCTTTGATCCGTTCAATCTTTCATAAAGCTGTTCCTGTCAGCATTTATCAAAAACTGTTTAGATCAAGCTCTTCTCGATATTATTTCGAGCCGATTTCTCGCAGGTACCCTTAAAAACATGTTTTAAACATAATGAACGGTTCAGATCATCAAAATAAAGGATCCCTCATTAGAAGCGCGGACTATATATGTATGAGTGAGCTTCTAATAAGGGATCCCCTATTTTGCTACGGTGTGGACCTCCTACTTCTTGATCAAATTATGATGATCTGAACCGTTCAATGTGTTTAAAACGTGTTTTTAAGGGTACCCGTAAGAGATCGGCTCAAAATAATATCCGGAAAGTCTTTGATCCGTTCAATTTTTCATAAAGCTGTTCCTGTCAGCATTTATCAAAAACTGTTTAGATCAAGCTCTTCTCGATATTATTTCGAGCCGATTTCTTGCAGGTACCCTTAAAAACATGTTTTAAACATAATGAACGGTTCAGATCATCAAAATAAAGGATCCCTCATTAGAAGCGCGGACTATATATGTATGAGTGAGCTTCCAATAAGGGATCCCCTATTTTGCTACGGTGTGGACCTCCTACTTCTTGATCAAATTATGATGATCTGAACCGTTCAATGTGTTTAAAACGTGTTTTTAAGGGTACCCGTAAGAGATCGGCTCAAAATAATATCCGGAAAGTCTTTGATCCGTTCAATTTTTCATAAAGCTGTTCCTGTCAGCATTTATCAAAAACTGTTTAGATCAAGCTCTTCTCGATATTATTTCGAGCCGATTTCTTGCAGGTACCCTTAAAAACATGTTTTAAACATAATGAACGGTTCAGATCATCAAAATAAAGGATCCCTCATTAGAAGCGCGGACTATATATGTATGAGTGAGCTTCTAATAAGGGATCCCCTATTTTGCTACGGTGTGGACCTCCTACTTCTTGATCAAATTATGATGATCTGAACCGTTCAATGTGTTTAAAACGTGTTTTTAAGGGTACCCGTAAGAGATCGGCTCAAAATAATATCCGGAAAGTCTTTGATCCGTTCAATTTTTCATAAAGCTGTTCCTGTCAGCATTTATCAAAAACTGTTTAGATCAAGCTCTTCTCGATATTATTTCGAGCCGATTTCTTGCAGGTACCCTTAAAAACATGTTTTAAACATAATGAACGGTTCAGATCATCAAAATAAAGGATCCCTCATTAGAAGCGCGGACTATATATGTATGAGTGAGCTTCTAATAAGGGATCCCCTATTTTGCTACGGTGTGGACCTCCTACTTCTTGATCAAATTATGATGATCTGAACCGTTCAATGTGTTTAAAACGTGTTTTTAAGGGTACCCGTAAGAGATCGGCTCAAAATAATATCCGGAAAGTCTTTGATCCGTTCAATTTTTCATAAAGCTGTTCCTGTCAGCATTTATCAAAAACTATTTAGATCAAGCTCTTCTCGATATTATTCCGAGCCGATTTCTTGCAGGTACCATTAAAAACATGTTTTAAACATAATGAACGGTTCAGATCATCAAAATAAAGGATCCCTCATTAGAAGCGCGGACTATATATGCATGAGTGAGCTTCTAATAAGGGATCCCCTATTTTGCTACGGTGTGGACCTCCTACTTCTTGATCAAATTATGATGATCTGAACCGTTCAATGTGTTTAAAACGTGTTTTTAAGGGTACCCGTAAGAGATCGGCTCAAAATAATATCCGGAAAGTCTTTGATCCGTTCAATTTTTCATAAAGCTGTTCCTGTCAGCATTTATCAAAAACTGTTTAGATCAAGCTCTTCTCGATATTATTTCGAGCCGATTTCTTGCAGGTACCCTTAAAAACATGTTTTAAACATAATGAACGGTTCAGATCATCAAAATAAAGGATCCCTCATTAGAAGCGCGGACTATATATGTATGAGTGAGCTTCTAATAAGGGATCCCCTATTTTGCTACGGTGTGGACCTCCTACTTCTTGATCAAATTATGATGATCTGAACCGTTCAATGTGTTTAAAACGTGTTTTTAAGGGTACCCGTAAGAGATCGGCTCAAAATAATATCCGGAAAGTCTTTGATCCGCTCAATTTTTCATAAAGCTGTTCCTGTCAGCATTTATCAAAAACTGTTTAGATCAAGCTCTTCTCGATATTATTTCGAGCCGATTTCTTGCAGGTACCCTTAAAAACATGTTTTAAACATAATGAACGGTTCAGATCATCAAAATAAAGGATCCCTCATTAGAAGCGCGGACTATATATGTATGAGTGAGCTTCTAATAAGGGATCCCCTATTTTGCTACGGTGTGGACCTCCTACTTCTTGATCAAATTATGATGATCTGAACCGTTCAATGTGTTTAAAACGTGTTTTTAAGGGTACCCGTAAGAGATCGGCTCAAAATAATATCCGGAAAGTCTTTGATCCGTTCAATTTTTCATAAAGCTGTTCCTGTCAGCATTTATCAAAAACTGTTTAGATCAAGCTCTTCTCGATATTATTTCGAGCCGATTTCTTGCAGGTACCCTTAAAAACATGTTTTAAACATAATGAACGGTTCAGATCATCAAAATAAAGGATCCCTCATTAGAAGCGCGGACTATATATGTATGAGTGAGCTTCTAATAAGGGATCCCCTATTTTGCTACGGTGTGGACCTCCTACTTCTTGATCAAATTATGATGATCTGAACCGTTCAATGTGTTTAAAACGTGTTTTTAAGGGTACCCGTAAGAGATCGGCTCAAAATAATATCCGGAAAGTCTTTGATCCGTTCAATTTTTCATAAAACTGTTCCTGTCAGCATTTATCAAAAACTGTTTAGATCAAGCTCTTCTCGATATTATTTCGAGCCGATTTCTTGCAGGTACCCTTAAAAACATGTTTTAAACATAATGAACGGTTCAGATCATCAAAATAAAGGATCCCTCATTAGAAGCGCGGACTATATATGCATGAGTGAGCTTCTAATAAGGGATCCCCTATTTTGCTACGGTGTGGACCTCCTACTTCTTGATCAAATTATGATGATCTGAACCGTTCAATGTGTTTAAAACGTGTTTTTAAGGGTACCCGTAAGAGATCGGCTCAAAATAATATCCGGAAAGTCTTTGATCCGTTCAATTTTTCATAAAACTGTTCCTGTCAGCATTTATCAAAAACTGTTTAGATCAAGCTCTTCTCGATATTATTTCGAGCCGATTTCTTGCAGGTACCCTTAAAAACATGTTTTAAACATAACGAACGGTTCAGATCATCAAAATAAAGGATCCCTCATTAGAAGCGCGGACTATATATGTATGAGTGAGCTTCTAATAAGGGATCCCCTATTTTGCTACGGTGTGGACCTCCTACTTCTTGATCAAATTATGATGATCTGAACCGTTCAATGTGTTTAAAACGTGTTTTTAAGGGTACCCGTAAGAGATCGGCTCAAAATAATATCCGGAAAGTCTTTGATCCGGTCAATTTTTCATAAAACTGTTCCTGTCAGCATTTATCAAAAACTGTTTAGATCAAGCTCTTCTCGATATTATTTCGAGCCGATTTCTTGCAGGTACCCTTAAAAACATGTTTTAAACATAACGAACGGTTCAGATCATCAAAATAAAGGATCCCTCATTAGAAGCGCGGACTATATATGTATGAGTGAGCTTCTAATAAGGGATCCCCTATTTTGCTACGGTGTGGACCTCCTACTTCTTGATCAAATTATGATGATCTGAACCGTTCAATGTGTTTAAAACGTGTTTTTAAGGGTACCCGTAGGAGATCGGCTCAAAATAATATCCGGAAAGTCTTTGATCCGTTCAATTTTTCATAAAGCTGTTCCTGTCAGCATTTATCAAAAACTGTTTAGATCAAGCTCTTCTCGATATTATTTCGAGCCGATTTCTTGCAGGTACCCTTAAAAACATGTTTTAAACATAATGAACGGTTCAGATCATCAAAATAAAGGATCCCTCATTAGAAGCGCGGACTATATATGTATGAGTGAGCTTCTAATAAGGGATCCCCTATTTTGCTACGGTGTGGACCTCCTACTTCTTGATCAAATTATGATGATCTGAACCGTTCAATGTGTTTAAAACGTGTTTTTAAGGGTACCCGTAAGAGATCGGCTCAAAATAATATCCGGAAAGTCTTTGATCCGTTCAATTTTTCATAAAGCTGTTCCTGTCAGCATTTATCAAAAACTGTTTAGATCAAGCTCTTCTCGATATTATTTCGAGCCGATTTCTTGCAGGTACCCTTAAAAACATGTTTTAAACATAATGAACGGTTCAGATCATCAAAATAAAGGATCCCTCATTAGAAGCGCGGACTATATATGTATGAGTGAGCTTCTAATAAGGGATCCCCTATTTTGCTACGGTGTGGACCTCCTACTTCTTGATCAAATTATGATGATCTGAACCGTTCAATGTGTTTAAAACGTGTTTTTAAGGGTACCCGTAAGAGATCGGCTCAAAATAATATCCGGAAAGTCTTTGATCCGTTCAATTTTTCATAAAGCTGTTCCTGTCAGCATTTATCAAAAACTGTTTAGATCAAGCTCTTCTCGATATTATTTCGAGCCGATTTCTTGCAGGTACCCTTAAAAACATGTTTTAAACATAATGAACGGTTCAGATCATCAAAATAAAGGATCCCTCATTAGAAGCGCGGACTATATATGTATGAGTGAGCTTCTAATAAGGGATCCCCTATTTTGCTACGGTGTGGACCTCCTACTTCTTGATCAAATTATGATGATCTGAACCGTTCAATGTGTTTAAAACGTGTTTTTAAGGGTACCCGTAAGAGATCGGCTCAAAATAATATCCGGAAAGTCTTTGATCCGTTCAATTTTTCATAAAGCTGTTCCTGTCAGCATTTATCAAAAACTGTTTAGATCAAGCTCTTCTCGATATTATTTCGAGCCGATTTCTTGCAGGTACCCTTAAAAACATGTTTTAAACATAATGAACGGTTCAGATCATCAAAATAAAGGATCCCTCATTAGAAGCGCGGACTATATATGTATGAGTGAGCTTCTAATAAGGGATCCCCTATTTTGCTACGGTGTGGACCTCCTACTTCTTGATCAAATTATGATGATCTGAACCGTTCAATGTGTTTAAAACGTGTTTTTAAGGGTACCCGTAAGAGATCGGCTCAAAATAATATCCGGAAAGTCTTTGATCCGTTCAATTTTTCATAAAGCTGTTCCTGTCAGCATTTATCAAAAACTGTTTAGATCAAGCTCTTCTCGATATTATTTCGAGCCGATTTCTTGCAGGTACCCTTAAAAACATGTTTTAAACATAATGAACGGTTCAGATCATCAAAATAAAGGATCCCTCATTAGAAGCGCGGACTATATATGTATGAGTGAGCTTCTAATAAGAGATCCCCTATTTTGCTACGGTGTGGACCTCCTACTTCTTGATCAAATTATGATGATCTGAACCGTTCAATGTGTTTAAAACGTGTTTTTAAGGGTACCCGTAAGAGATCGGCTCAAAATAATATCCGGAAAGTCTTTGATCCGTTCAATTTTTCATAAAACTGTTCCTGTCAGCATTTATCAAAAACTGTTTAGATCAAGCTCTTCTCGATATTATTTCGAGCCGATTTCTTGCAGGTACCCTTAAAAACATGTTTTAAACATAATGAACGGTTCAGATCATCAAAATAAAGGATCCCTCATTAGAAGCGCGGACTATATATGTATGAGTGAGCTTCTAATAAGGGATCCCCTATTTTGCTACGGTGTGGACCTCCTACTTCTTTATCAAATTATGATGATCTGAACCGTTCAATGTGTTTAAAACGTGTTTTTAAGGGTACCCGTAAGAGATCGGCTCAAAATAATATCCGGAAAGTCTTTGATCCGTTCAATTTTTCATAAAACTGTTCCTGTCAGCATTTATCAAAAACTGTTTAGATCAAGCTCTTCTCGATATTATTTCGAGCCGATTTCTTGCAGGTACCCTTAAAAACATGTTTTAAACATAACGAACGGTTCAGATCATCAAAATAAAGGATCCCTCATTAGAAGCGCGGACTATATATGTATGAGTGAGCTTCTAATAAGGGATCCCCTATTTTGCTACGGTGTGGACCTCCTACTTCTTGATCAAATTATGATGATCTGAACCGTTCAATGTGTTTAAAACGTGTTTTTAAGGGTACCCGTAAGAGATCGGCTCAAAATAATATCCGGAAAGTCTTTGATCCGTTCAATTTTTCATAAAACTGTTCCTGTCAGCATTTATCAAAAACTGTTTAGATCAAGCTCTTCTCGATATTATTTCGAGCCGATTTCTTGCAGGTACCCTTAAAAACATGTTTTAAACATAACGAACGGTTCAGATCATCAAAATAAAGGATCCCTCATTAGAAGCGCGGACTATATATGTATGAGTGAGCTTCTAATAAGGGATCCCCTATTTTGCTACGGTGTGGACCCTCTACTTCTTGATCAAATTATGATGATCTGAACCGTTCAATGTGTTTAAAACGTGTTTTTAAGGGTACCCGTAAGAGATCGGCTCAAAATAATATCCGGAAAGTCTTTGATCCGTTCAATTTTTCATAAAGCTGTTCCTGTCAGCATTTATCAAAAACTGTTTAGATCAAGCTCTTCTCGATATTATTTCGAGCCGATTTCTTGCAGGTATCCTTAAAAACATGTTTTAAACATAATGAACGGTTCAGATCATCAAAATAAAGGATCCCTCATTAGAAGCGCGGACTATATATGTATGAGTGAGCTTCTAATAAGGGATCCCCTATTTTGCTACGGTGTGGACCTCCTACTTCTTGATCAAATTATGATGATCTGAACCGTTCAATGTGTTTAAAACGTGTTTTTAAGGGTACCCGTAAGAGATCGGCTCAAAATAATATCCGGAAAGTCTTTGATCCGTTCAATTTTTCATAAAGCTGTTCCTGTCAGCATTTATCAAAAACTGTTTAGATCAAGCTCTTCTCGATATTATTTCGAGCCGATTTCTTGCAGGTACCCTTAAAAACATGTTTTAAACATAATGAACGGTTCAGATCATCAAAATAAAGGATCCCTCATTAGAAGCGCGGACTATATATGTATGAGTGAGCTTCTAATAAGGGATCCCCTATTTTGCTACGGTGTGGACCTCCTACTTCTTGATCAAATTATGATGATCTGAACCGTTCAATGTGTTCAAAACATGTTTTTAAGGGTACCCGTAAAAGATCGGCTCAAAATAATATCCGGAAAGTCTTTGATCCGTTCAATTTTTCATAAAGCTGTTCCTGTCAGCATTTATCAAAAACTGTTTAGATCAAGCTCTTCTCGATATTATTTCGAGCCGATTTCTTGCAGGTACCCTTAAAAACATGTTTTAAACATAATGAACGGTTCAGATCATCAAAATAAAGGATCCCTCATTAGAAGCGCGGACTATATATGTATGAGTGAGCTTCTAATAAGGGATCCCCTATTTTGCTACGGTGTGGACTACCTACTTCTTGATCAAATTATGATGATCTGAACCGTTCAATGTGTTTAAAACGTGTTTTTAAGGGTACCCGTAAGAGATCGGCTCAAAATAATATCCGGAAAGTCTTTGATCCGTTCAATTTTTCATAAAACTGTTCCTGTCAGCATTTATCAAAAACTGTTTAGATCAAGCTCTTCTCGATATTATTTCGAGCCGATTTCTTGCAGGTACCCTTAAAAACATGTTTTAAACATAATGAACGGTTCAGATCATCAAAATAAAGGATCCCTCATTAGAAGCGCGGACTATATATGTATGAGTGAGCTTCTAATAAGGGATCCCCTATTTTGCTACGGTGTGGACCTCCTACTTCTTGATCAAATTATGATGATCTGAACCGTTCAATGTGTTTAAAACGTGTTTTTAAGGGTACCCGTAAGAGATCGGCTCAAAATAATATCCGGAAAGTCTTTGATCCGTTCAATTTTTCATAAAACTGTTCCTGTCAGCATTTATCAAAAACTGTTTAGATCAAGCTCTTCTCGATATTATTTCGAGCCGATTTCTTGCAGGTACCCTTAAAAACATGTTTTAAACATAATGAACGGTTCAGATCATCAAAATAAAGGATCCCTCATTAGAAGCGCGGACTATATATGTATGAGTGAGCTTCTAATAAGGGATCCCCTATTTTGCTACGGTGTGGACCTCCTACTTCTTGATCAAATTATGATGATCTGAACCGTTCAATGTGTTTAAAACGTGTTTTTAAGGGTACCTGTAAGAGATCGGCTCAAAATAATATCCGGAAAGTCTTTGATCCGTTCAATTTTTCATAAAGCTGTTCCTGTCAGCATTTATCAAAAACTGTTTAGATCAAGCTCTTCTCGATATTATTTCGAGCCGATTTCTTGCAGGTACCCTTAAAAACATGTTTTAAACATAATGAACGGTTCAGATCATCAAAATAAAGGATCCCTCATTAGAAGCGCGGACTATATATATATGAGTGAGCTTCTAATAAGGGATCCCCTATTTTGCTACGGTGTGGACCTCCTACTTCTTGATCAAATTATGATGATCTGAACCGTTCAATGTGTTTAAAACGTGTTTTTAAGGGTACCCGTAAGAGATCGGCTCAAAATAATATCCGGAAAGTCTTTGATCCGTTCAATTTTTCATAAAGCTGTTCCTGTCAGCATTTATCAAAAACTGTTTAGATCAAGCTCTTCTCGATATTATTTCGAGCCGATTTCTTGCAGGTACCCTTAAAAACATGTTTTAAACATAATGAACGGTTCAAATCATCAAAATAAAGGATCCCTCATTAGAAGCGCGGAGTATATATGTATGAGTGAGCTTCTAATAAGGGATCCCCTATTTTGCTACGGTGTGGACCTCCTACTTCTTGATCAAATTATGATGATCTGAACCGTTCAATGTGTTTAAAACGTGTTTTTAAGGGTACCCGTAAGAGATCGGCTCAAAATAATATCCGGAAAGTCTTTGATCCGTTCAATTTTTCATAAAGTTGTTCCTGTCAGCATTTATCAAAAACTGTTTAGATCAAGCTCTTCTCGATATTATTTCGAGCCGATTTCTTGCAGGTACCCTTAAAAACATGTTTTAAACATAATGAACGGTTCAGATCATCAAAATAAAGGATCCCTCATTAGAAGCGCGGACTATATATGTATGAGTGAGTTTCTAATAAGCGATCCCCTATTTTGCTACGGTGTGGACCTCCTACTTCTTGATCAAATTATGATGATCTGAACCGTTCAATGTGTTTAAAACGTGTTTTTAAGGGTACCCGTAAGAGATCGGCTCAAAATAATATCCGGAAAGTCTTTGATCCGTTCAATTTTTCATAAAGCTGTTCCTGTCAGCATTTATCAAAAACTGTTTAGATCAAGCTCTTCTCGATATTATTTCGAGCCGATTTCTTGCAGGTACCCTTAAAAATATGTTTTAAACATAATGAACGGTTCAGATCATCAAAATAAAGGATCCCTCATTAGAAGCGCGGACTATATATGTATGAGTGAGCTTCTAATAAGGGATCCCCTATTTTGCTACGGTGTGGACCTCCTACTTCTTGATCAAATTATGATGATCTGAACCGTTCAATGTGTTTAAAACGTGTTTTTAAGGGTACCCGTAAGAGATCGGCTCAAAATAATATCCGGAAAGTCTTTGATCCGTTCAATTTTTCATAAAACTGTTCCTGTTAGCATTTATCAAAAACTGTTTAGATCAAGCTCTTCTCGATATTATTTCGAGCCGATTTCTTGCAGGTACCCTTAAAAACATGTTTTAAACATAATGAACGGTTCAGATCATCAAAATAAAGGATCCCTCATTAGAAGCGCGGACTATATATGTATGAGTGAGCTTCTAATAAGGGATCCCCTATTTTGCTACGGTGTGGACCTCCTACTTCTTGATCAAATTATGATGATCTGAACCGTTCAATGTGTTTAAAACGTGTTTTTAAGGGTACCCGTAAGAGATCGGCTCAAAATAATATCCGGAAAGTCTTTGATCCGTTCAATTTTTCATAAAACTGTTCATGTCAGCATTTATCAAAAACTGTTTAGATCAAGCTCTTCTCGATATTATTTCGAGCCGATTTCTTGCAGGTACCCTTAAAAACATGTTTTAAACATAATGAACGGTTCAGATCATCAAAATAAAGGATCCCTCATTAGAAGCGCGGACTATATATGTATGAGTGAGCTTCTAATAAGGGATCCCCTATTTTGCTACGGTGTGGACCTCCTACTTCTTGATCAAATTATGATGATCTGAACCGTTCAATGTGTTTAAAACGTGTTTTTAAGGGTACCCGTAAGAGATCGGCTCAAAATGATATCCGGAAAGTCTTTGATCCGTTCAATTTTTCATAAAACTGTTCCTGTCAGCATTTATCAAAAACTGTTTAGATCAAGCTCTTCTCGATATTATTTCGAGCCGATTTCTTGCAGGTACCCTTAAAAACATGTTTTAAACATAATGAACGGTTCAGATCATCAAAATAAAGGATCCCTCATTAGAAGCGCGGACTATATATGTATGAGTGAGTTTCTAATAAGCGATCCCCTATTTTGCTACGGTGTGGACCTCCTACTTCTTGATCAAATTATGATGATCTGAACCGTTCAATGTGTTTAAAACGTGTTTTTAAGGGTACCCGTAAGAGATCGGCTCAAAATAATATCCGGAAAGTCTTTGATCCGTTCAATTTTTCATAAAGCTGTTCCTGTCAGCATTTATCAAAAACTGTTTAGATCAAGCTCTTCTCGATATTATTTCGAGCCGATTTCTTGCAGGTACCCTTAAAAATATGTTTTAAACATAATGAACGGTTCAGATCATCAAAATAAAGGATCCCTCATTAGAAGCGCGGACTATATATGTATGAGTGAGCTTCTAATAAGGGATCCCCTATTTTGCTACGGTGTGGACCTCCTACTTCTTGATCAAATTATGATGATCTGAACCGTTCAATGTGTTTAAAACGTGTTTTTAAGGGTACCCGTAAGAGATCGGCTCAAAATAATATCCGGAAAGTCTTTGATCCGTTCAATTTTTCATAAAACTGTTCCTGTTAGCATTTATCAAAAACTGTTTAGATCAAGCTCTTCTCGATATTATTTCGAGCCGATTTCTTGCAGGTACCCTTAAAAACATGTTTTAAACATAATGAACGGTTCAGATCATCAAAATAAAGGATCCCTCATTAGAAGCGCGGACTATATATGTATGAGTGAGCTTCTAATAAGGGATCCCCTATTTTGCTACGGTGTGGACCTCCTACTTCTTGATCAAATTATGATGATCTGAACCGTTCAATGTGTTTAAAACGTGTTTTTAAGGGTACCCGTAAGAGATCGGCTCAAAATAATATCCGGAAAGTCTTTGATCCGTTCAATTTTTCATAAAACTGTTCATGTCAGCATTTATCAAAAACTGTTTAGATCAAGCTCTTCTCGATATTATTTCGAGCCGATTTCTTGCAGGTACCCTTAAAAACATGTTTTAAACATAATGAACGGTTCAGATCATCAAAATAAAGGATCCCTCATTAGAAGCGCGGACTATATATGTATGAGTGAGCTTCTAATAAGGGATCCCCTATTTTGCTACGGTGTGGACCTCCTACTTCTTGATCAAATTATGATGATCTGAACCGTTCAATGTGTTTAAAACGTGTTTTTAAGGGTACCCGTAAGAGATCGGCTCAAAATGATATCCGGAAAGTCTTTGATCCGTTCAATTTTTCATAAAACTGTTCCTGTCAGCATTTATCAAAAACTGTTTAGATCAAGTTCTTCTCGATATTATTTCGAGCCGATTTCTTGCAGGTACCCTTAAAAACATGTTTTAAACATAATGAACGGTTCAGATCATCAAAATAAAGGATCCCTCATTAGAAGCGCGGACTATATATGTATGAGTGAGCTTCTAATAAGGGATCCCCTATTTTGCTACGGTGTGGACCTCCTACTTCTTGATCAAATTATGATGATCTGAACCGTTCAATGTGTTTAAAACGTGTTTTTAAGGGTACCCGTAAGAGATCGGCTCAAAATAATATCCGGAAAGTCTTTGATCCGTTCAATTTTTCATAAAGCTGTTCCTGTCAGCATTTATCAAAAACTGTTTAGATCAAGCTCTTCTCGATATTATTTCGAGCCGATTTCTTGCAGGTACCCTTAAAAACATGTTTTAAACATAATGAACGGTTCAGATCATCAAAATAAAGGATCCCTCATTAGAAGCGCGGACTATATATGTATGAGTGAGCTTCTAATAAGCGATCCCCTATTTTGCTACGGTGTGGACCTCCTACTTCTTGATCAAATTATGATGATCTGAACCGTTCAATGTGTTTAAAACGTGTTTTTAAGGGTACCCGTAAGAGATCGGCTCAAAATAATATCCGGAAAGTCTTTGATCCGTTCAATTTTTCATAAAGCTGTTCCTGTCAGCATTTATCAAAAACTGTTTAGATCAAGCTCTTCTCGATATTATTTCGAGCCGATTTCTTGCAGGTACCCTTAAAAATATGTTTTAAACATAATGAACGGTTCAGATCATCAAAATAAAGGATCCCTCATTAGAAGCGCGGACTATATATGTATGAGTGAGCTTCTAATAAGGGATCCCCTATTTTGCTACGGTGTGGACCTCCTACTTCTTGATCAAATTATGATGATCTGAACCGTTCAATGTGTTTAAAACGTGTTTTTAAGGGTACCCGTAAGAGATCGGCTCAAAATAATATCCGGAAAGTCTTTGATCCGTTCAATTTTTCATAAAACTGTTCCTGTCAGCATTTATCAAAAACTGTTTAGATCAAGCTCTTCTCGATATTATTTCGAGCCGATTTCTTGCAGGTACCCTTAAAAACATGTTTTAAACATAATGAACGGTTCAGATCATCAAAATAAAGGATCCCTCATTAGAAGCGCGGACTATATATGTATGAGTGAGCTTCTAATAAGGGATCCCCTATTTTGCTACGGTGTGGACCTCCTACTTCTTGATCAAATTATGATGATCTGAACCGTTCAATGTGTTTAAAACGTGTTTTTAAGGGTACCCGTAAGAGATCGGCTCAAAATAATATCCGGAAAGTCTTTGATCCGTTCAATTTTTCATAAAACTGTTCATGTCAGCATTTATCAAAAACTGTTTAGATCAAGCTCTTCTCGATATTATTTCGAGCCGATTTCTTGCAGGTACCCTTAAAAACATGTTTTAAACATAATGAACGGTTCAGATCATCAAAATAAAGGATCCCTCATTAGAAGCGCGGACTATATATGTATGAGTGAGCTTCTAATAAGGGATCCCCTATTTTGCTACGGTGTGGACCTCCTACTTCTTGATCAAATTATGATGATCTGAACCGTTCAATGTGTTTAAAACGTGTTTTTAAGGGTACCCGTAAGAGATCGGCTCAAAATGATATCCGGAAAGTCTTTGATCCGTTCAATTTTTCATAAAACTGTTCCTGTCAGCATTTATCAAAAACTGTTTAGATCAAGCTCTTCTCGATATTATTTCGAGCCGATTTCTTGCAGGTACCCTTAAAAACATGTTTTAAACATAATGAACGGTTCAGATCATCAAAATAAAGGATCCCTCATTAGAAGCGCGGACTATATATGTATGAGTGAGCTTCTAATAAGGGATCCCCTATTTTGCTACGGTGTGGACCTCCTACTTCTTGATCAAATTATGATGATCTGAACCGTTCAATGTGTTTAAAACGTGTTTTTAAGGGTACCCGTAAGAGATCGGCTCAAAATGATATCCGGAAAGTCTTTGATCCGTTCAATTTTTCATAAAACTGTTCCTGTCAGCATTTATCAAAAACTGTTTAGATCAAGCTCTTCTCGATATTATTTCGAGCCGATTTCTTGCAGGTACCCTTAAAAACATGTTTTAAACATAATGAACGGTTCAGATCATCAAAATAAAGGATCCCTCATTAGAAGCGCGGACTATATATGTATGAGTGAGCTTCTAATAAGGGATCCCCTATTTTGCTACGGTGTGGACCTCCTACTTCTTGATCAAATTATGATGATCTGAACCGTTCAATGTGTTTAAAACGTGTTTTTAAGGGTACCCGTAAGAGATCGGCTCAAAATAATATCCGGAAAGTCTTTGATCCGTTCAATTTTTCATAAAACTGTTCCTGTCAGCATTTATCAAAAACTGTTTAGATCAAGCTCTTCTCGATATTATTTCGAGCCGATTTCTTGCAGGTACCCTTAAAAACATGTTTTAAACATAATGAACGGTTCAGATCATCAAAATAAAGGATCCCTCATTAGAAGCGCGGACTATATATGTATGAGTGAGCTTCTAATAAGGGATCCCCTATTTTGCTACGGTGTGGACCTCCTACTTCTTGATCAAATTATGATGATCTGAACCGTTCAATGTGTTTAAAACGTGTTTTTAAGGGTACCCGTAAGAGATCGGCTCAAAATAATATCCGAAAAGTCTTTGATCCGTTCAATTTTTCATAAAACTGTTACTGTCAGCATTTATCAAAAACTGTTTAGATCAAGCTCTTCTCGATATTATTTCGAGCCGATTTCTTGCAGGTACCCTTAAAAAACATGTTTTAAACATAATGAACGGTTCAGATCATCAAAATAAAGGATCCCTCATTAGAAGCGCGGACTATATATGTATGAGTGAGCTTCTAATAAGGGATCCCCTATTTTGCTACGGTGTGGACCTCCTACTTCTTGATCAAATTATGATGATCTGAACCGTTCAATGTGTTTAAAACGTGTTTTTAAGGGTACCCGTAAGAGATCGGCTCAAAATAATATCCGGAAAGTCTTTGATCCGTTCAATTTTTCATAAAACTGTTCCTGTCAGCATTTATCAAAAACTGTTTAGATCAAGCTCTTCTCGATATTATTTCGAGCCGATTTCTTGCAGGTACCCTTAAAAACATGTTTTAAACATAATGAACGGTTCAGATCATCAAAATAAAGGATCCCTCATTAGAAGCGCGGACTATATATGTATGAGTGAGCTTCTAATAAGGGATCCCCTATTTTGCTACGGTGTGGACCACCTACTTCTTGATCAAATTATGATGATCTGAACCGTTCAATGTGTTTAAAACGTGTTTTTAAGGGTACCCGTAAGAGATCGGCTCAAAATAATATCCGGAAAGTCTTTGATCCGTTCAATTTTTCATAAAACTGTTCCTGTCAGCATTTATCAAAAACTGTTTAGATCAAGCTCTTCTCGATATTATTTCGAGCCGATTTCTTGCAGGTACCCTTAAAAACATGTTTTAAACATAATGAACGGTTCAGATCATCAAAATAAAGGATCCCTCATTAGAAGCGCGGACTATATATGTATGAGTGAGCTTCTAATAAGGGATCCCCTATTTTGCTACGGTGTGGACCTCCTACTTCTTGATCAAATTATGATGATCTGAACCGTTCAATGTGTTTAAAACGTGTTTTTAAGGGTACCCGTAAGAGATCGGCTCAAAATAATATCCGGAAAGTCTTTGATCCGTTCAATTTTTCATAAAACTGTTCCTGTCAGCATTTATCAAAAACTGTTTAGATCAAGCTCTTCTCGATATTATTTCGAGCCGATTTCTTGCAGGTACCCTTAAAAACATGTTTTAAACATAATGAACGGTTCAGATCATCAAAATAAAGGATCCCTCATTAGAAGCGCGGACTATATATGTATGAGTGAGCTTCTAATAAGGGATCCCCTATTTTGCTACGGTGTGGACCTCCTACTTCTTGATCAAATTATGATGATCTGAACCGTTCAATGTGTTTAAAACGTGTTTTTAAGGGTACCCGTAAGAGATCGGCTCAAAATAATATCCGGAAAGTCTTTGATCCGTTCAATTTTTCATAAAACTGTTCCTGTCAGCATTTATCAAAAACTGTTTAGATCAAGCTCTTCTCGATATTATTTCGAGCCGATTTCTTGCAGGTACCCTTAAAAACATGTTTTAAACATAATGAACGGTTCAGATCATCAAAATAAAGGATCCCTCATTAGAAGCGCGGACTATATATGTATGAGTGAGCTTCTAATAAGGGATCCCCTATTTTGCTACGGTGTGGACCTCCTACTTCTTGATCAAATTATGATGATCTGAACCGTTCAATGTGTTTAAAACGTGTTTTTAAGGGTACCCGTAAGAGATCGGCTCAAAATAATATCCGGAAAGTCTTTGATCCGTTCAATCTTTCATAAAGCTGTTCCTGTCAGCATTTATCAAAAACTGTTTAGATCAAGCTCTTCTCGATATTATTTCGAGCCGATTTCTTGCAGGTACCCTTAAAAACATGTTTTAAACATAATGAACGGTTCAGATCATCAAAATAAAGGATCCCTCATTAGAAGCGCGGACTATATATGTATGAGTGAGCTTCTAATGAGGGATCCCCTATTTTGCTACGGTGTGGACCTCCTACTTCTTGATCAAATTATGATGATCTGAACCGTTCAATGTGTTTAAAACGTGTTTTTAAGGGTACCCGTAAGAGATCGGCTCAAAATAATATCCGGAAAGTCTTTGATCCGTTCAATTTTTCATAAAACTGTTCCTGTCAGCATTTATCAAAAACTGTTTAGATCAAGCTCTTCTCGATATTATTTCGAGCCGATTTCTTGCAGGTACCCTTAAAAACATGTTTTAAACATAATGAACGGTTCAGATCATCAAAATAAAGGATCCCTCATTAGAAGCGCGGACTATATATGTATGAGTGAGCTTCTAATGAGGGATCCCCTATTTTGCTACGGTGTGGACCTCCTACTTCTTGATCAAATTATGATGATCTGAACCGTTCAATGTGTTTAAAACGTGTTTTTAAGGGTACCCGTAAGAGATCGGCTCAAAATAATATCCGAAAAGTCTTTGATCCGTTCAATTTTTCATAAAGCTGTTCCTGTCAGCATTTATCAAAAACTGTTTAGATCAAGCTCTTCTCGATATTATTTCGAGCCGATTTCTTGCAGGTACCCTTAAAAACATGTTTTAAACATAATGAACGGTTCAGATCATCAAAATAAAGGATCCCTCATTAGAAGCGCGGACTATATATGTATGAGTGAGCTTCTAATAAGGGATCCCCTATTTTGCTACGGTGTGGACCTCCTACTTCTTGATCAAATTATGATGATCTGAACCGTTCAATGTGTTCAAAACGTGTTTTTAAGGGTACCCGTAAAAGATCGGCTCAAAATAATATCCGGAAAGTCTTTGATCCGTTCAATTTTTCATAAAGCTGTTCCTGTCAGCATTTATCAAAAACTGTTTAGATCAAGCTCTTCTCGATATTATTTCGAGCCGATTTCTTGCAGGTACCCTTAAAAACATGTTTTAAACATAATGAACGGTTCAGATCATCAAAATAAAGGATCCCTCATTAGAAGCGCGGACTATATATGTATGAGTGAGCTTCTAATAAGGGATCCCCTATTTTGCTACGGTGTGGACCACCTACTTCTTGATCAAATTATGATGATCTGAACCGTTCAATGTGTTTAAAACGTGTTTTTAAGGGTACCCGTAAGAGATCGGCTCAAAATAATATCCGGAAAGTCTTTGATCCGTTCAATTTTTCATAAAACTGTTCCTGTCAGCATTTATCAAAAACTGTTTAGATCAAGCTCTTCTCGATATTATTTCGAGCCGATTTCTTGCAGGTACCCTTAAAAACATGTTTTAAACATAATGAACGGTTCAGATCATCAAAATAAAGGATCCCTCATTAGAAGCGCGGACTATATATGTATGAGTGAGCTTCTAATAAGGGATCCCCTATTTTGCTACGGTGTGGACCTCCTACTTCTTGATCAAATTATGATGATCTGAACCGTTCAATGTGTTTAAAACGTGTTTTTAAGGGTACCCGTAAGAGATCGGCTCAAAATAATATCCGGAAAGTCTTTGATCCGTTCAATTTTTCATAAAACTGTTCCTGTCAGCATTTATCAAAAACTGTTTAGATCAAGCTCTTCTCGATATTATTTCGAGCCGATTTCTTGCAGGTACCCTTAAAAACATGTTTTAAACATAATGAACGGTTCAGATCATCAAAATAAAGGATCCCTCATTAGAAGCGCGGACTATATATGTATGAGTGAGCTTCTAATGAGGGATCCCCTATTTTGCTACGGTGTGGACCTCCTACTTCTTGATCAAATTATGATGATCTGAACCGTTCAATGTGTTTAAAACGTGTTTTTAAGGGTACCCGTAAGAGATCGGCTCAAAATAATATCCGGAAAGTCTTTGATCCGTTCAATTTTTCATAAAACTGTTCCTGTCAGCATTTATCAAAAACTGTTTAGATCAAGCTCTTCTCGATATTATTTCGAGCCGATTTCTTGCAGGTACCCTTAAAAACATGTTTTAAACATAATGAACGGTTCAGATCATCAAAATAAAGGATCCCTCATTAGAAGCGCGGACTATATATGTATGAGTGAGCTTCTAATAAGGGATCCCCTATTTTGCTACGGTGTGGACCTCCTACTTCTTGATCAAATTATGATGATCTGAACCGTTCAATGTGTTTAAAACGTGTTTTTAAGGGTACCCGTAAGAGATCGGCTCAAAATAATATCCGGAAAGTCTTTGATCCGTTCAATCTTTCATAAAGCTGTTCCTGTCAGCATTTATCAAAAACTGTTTAGATCAAGCTCTTCTCGATATTATTTCGAGCCGATTTCTTGCAGGTACCCTTAAAAACATGTTTTAAACATAATGAACGGTTCAGATCATCAAAATAAAGGATCCCTCATTAGAAGCGCGGACTATATATGTATGAGTGAGCTTCTAATGAGGGATCCCCTATTTTGCTACGGTGTGGACCTCCTACTTCTTGATCAAATTATGATGATCTGAACCGTTCAATGTGTTTAAAACGTGTTTTTAAGGGTACCCGTAAGAGATCGGCTCAAAATAATATCCGGAAAGTCTTTGATCCGTTCAATTTTTCATAAAACTGTTCCTGTCAGCATTTATCAAAAACTGTTTAGATCAAGCTCTTCTCGATATTATTTCGAGCCGATTTCTTGCAGGTACCCTTAAAAACATGTTTTAAACATAATGAACGGTTCAGATCATCAAAATAAAGGATCCCTCATTAGAAGCGCGGACTATATATGTATGAGTGAGCTTCTAATGAGGGATCCCCTATTTTGCTACGGTGTGGACCTCCTACTTCTTGATCAAATTATGATGATCTGAACCGTTCAATGTGTTTAAAACGTGTTTTTAAGGGTACCCGTAAGAGATCGGCTCAAAATAATATCCGGAAAGTCTTTGATCCGTTCAATTTTTCATAAAGCTGTTCCTGTCAGCATTTATCAAAAACTGTTTAGATCAAGCTCTTCTCGATATTATTTCGAGCCGATTTCTTGCAGGTACCCTTAAAAACATGTTTTAAACATAATGAACGGTTCAGATCATCAAAATAAAGGATCCCTCGTTAGAAGCGCGGACTATATATGTATGAGTGAGCTTCTAATAAGGGATCCCCTATTTTGCTACGGTGTGGACCTCCTACTTCTTGATCAAATTATGATGATCTGAACCGTTCAATGTGTTCAAAACGTGTTTTTAAGGGTACCCGTAAGAGATCGGCTCAAAATAATATCCGGAAAGTCTTTGATCCGTTCAATTTTTCATAAAACTGTTCCTGTCAGCATTTATCAAAAACTGTTTAGATCAAGCTCTTCTCGATATTATTTCGAGCCGATTTCTTGCAGGTACCCTTAAAAACATGTTTTAAACATAATGAACGGTTCAGATCATCAAAATAAAGGATCCCTCATTAGAAGCGCGGACTATATATGTATGAGTGAGCTTCTAATAAGGGATCCCCTATTTTGCTACGGTGTGGACCTCCTACTTCTTGATCAAATTATGATGATCTGAACCGTTCAATGTGTTTAAAACGTGTTTTTAAGGGTACCCGTAAGAGATCGGCTCAAAATGATATCCGGAAAGTCTTTGATCCGTTCAATTTTTCATAAAACTGTTCCTGTCAGCATTTATCAAAAACTGTTTAGATCAAGCTCTTCTCGATATTATTTCGAGCCGATTTCTTGCAGGTACCCTTAAAAACATGTTTTAAACATAATGAACGGTTCAGATCATCAAAATAAAGGATCCCTCATTAGAAGCGCGGACTATATATGTATGAGTGAGCTTCTAATAAGGGATCCCCTATTTTGCTACGGTGTGGACCTCCTACTTCTTGATCAAATTATGATGATCTGAACCGTTCAATGTGTTTAAAACGTGTTTTTAAGGGTACCCGTAAGAGATCGGCTCAAAATAATATCCGGAAAGTCTTTGATCCGTTCAATTTTTCATAAAACTGTTCCTGTCAGCATTTATCAAAAACTGTTTAGATCAAGCTCTTCTCGATATTATTTCGAGCCGATTTCTTGCAGGTACCCTTAAAAACATGTTTTAAACATAATGAACGGTTCAGATCATCAAAATAAAGGATCCCTCATTAGAAGCGCGGACTATATATGTATGAGTGAGCTTCTAATAAGGGATCCCCTATTTTGCTACGGTGTGGACCTCCTACTTCTTGATCAAATTATGATGATCTGAACCGTTCAATGTGTTTAAAACGTGTTTTTAAGGGTACCCGTAAGAGATCGGCTCAAAATAATATCCGGAAAGTCTTTGATCCGTTCAATTTTTCATAAAACTGTTCCTGTCAGCATTTATCAAAAACTGTTTAGATCAAGCTCTTCTCGATATTATTTCGAGCCGATTTCTTGCAGGTACCCTTAAAAACATGTTTTAAACATAATGAACGGTTCAGATCATCAAAATAAAGGATCCCTCATTAGAAGCGCGGACTATATATGTATGAGTGAGCTTCTAATAAGGGATCCCCTATTTTGCTACGGTGTGGACCTCCTACTTCTTGATCAAATTATGATGATCTGAACCGTTCAATGTGTTTAAAACGTGTTTTTAAGGGTACCCGTAAGAGATCGGCTCAAAATAATTTCCGGAAAGTTTTTGATCCGTTCAATTTTTCATAAAACTGTTCCTGTCAGCATTTATCAAAAACTGTTTAGATCAAGCTCTTCTCGATATTATTTCGAGCCGATTTCTTGCAGGTACCCTTAAAAACATGTTTTAAACATAATGAACGGTTCAGATCATCAAAATAAAGGATCCCTCATTAGAAGCGCGGACTATATATGTATGAGTGAGCTTCTAATAAGGGATCCCCTATTTTGCTACGGTGTGGACCACCTACTTCTTGATCAAATTATGATGATCTGAACCGTTCAATGTGTTTAAAACGTGTTTTTAAGGGTACCCGTAAGAGATCGGCTCAAAATAATATCCGGAAAGTCTTTGATCCGTTCAATTTTTCATAAAACTGTTCCTGTCAGCATTTATCAAAAACTGTTTAGATCAAGCTCTTCTCGATATTATTTCGAGCCGATTTCTTGCAGGTACCCTTAAAAACATGTTTTAAACATAATGAACAGTTCAGATCATCAAAATAAAGGATCCCTCATTAGAAGCGCGGACTATATATGTATGAGTGAGCTTCTAATAAGGGATCCCCTATTTTGCTACGGTGTGGACCTCCTACTTCTTGATCAAATTATGATGATCTGAACCGTTCAATGTGTTTAAAACGTGTTTTTAAGGGTACCCGTAAGAGATCGGCTCAAAATAATATCCGGAAAGTCTTTGATCCGTTCAATTTTTCATAAAACTGTTCCTGTCAACATTTATCAAAAACTGTTTAGATCAAGCTCTTCTCGATATTATTTCGAGCCGATTTCTTGCAGGTACCCTTAAAAACATGTTTTAAACATAATGAACGGTTCAGATCATCAAAATAAAGGATCCCTCATTAGAAGCGCGGACTATATATGTATGAGTGAGCTTCTAATAAGGGATCCCCTATTTTGCTACGGTGTGGATCTCCTACTTCTTGATCAAATTATGATGATCTGAACCGTTCAATGTGTTTAAAACGTGTTTTTAAGGGTACCCGTAAGAGATCGGCTCAAAATAATATCCGGAAAGTCTTTGATCCGTTCAATTTTTCATAAAACTGTTCCTGTCAGCATTTATCAAAAACTGTTTAGATCAAGCTCTTCTCGATATTATTTCGAGCCGATTTCTTGCAGGTACCCTTAAAAACATGTTTTAAACATAATGAACGGTTCAGATCATCAAAATAAAGGATCCCTCATTAGAAGCGCGGACTATATATGTATGAGTGAGCTTCTAATATGGGATCCCCTATTTTGCTACGGTGTGGACCTCCTACTTCTTGATCAAATTATGATGATCTGAACCGTTCAATGTGTTTAAAACGTGTTTTTAAGGGTACCCGTAAGAGATCGGCTCAAAATAATATCCGGAAAGTCTTTGATCCGTTCAATTTTTCATAAAACTGTTCCTGTCAGCATTTATCAAAAACTGTTTAGATCAAGCTCTTCTCGATATTATTTCGAGCCGATTTCTTGCAGGTACCCTTAAAAACATGTTTTAAACATAATGAACGGTTCAGATCATCAAAATAAAGGATCCCTCATTAGAAGCGCGGACTATATATGTATGAGTGAGCTTCTAATAAGGGATCCCCTATTTTGTTACGGTGTGGACCTCCTACTTCTTGATCAAATTATGATGATCTGAACCGTTCAATGTGTTTAAAACGTGTTTTTAAGGGTACCCGTAAGAGATCGGCTCAAAATAATATCCGGAAAGTCTTTGATCCGTTCAATTTTTCATAAAACTGTTCCTGTCAGCATTTATCAAAAACTGTTTAGATCAAGCTCTTCTCGATATTATTTCGAGCCGATTTCTTGCAGGTACCCTTAAAAACATGTTTTAAACATAATGAACGGTTCAGATCATCAAAATAAAGGATCCCTCATTAGAAGCGCGGACTATATATGTATGAGTGAGCTTCTAATGAGGGATCCCCTATTTTGCTACGGTGTGGACCTCCTACTTCTTGATCAAATTATGATGATCTGAACCGTTCAATGTGTTTAAAACGTGTTTTTAAGGGTACCCGTAAGAGATCGGCTCAAAATAATATCCGGAAAGTCTTTGATCCGTTCAATTTTTCATAAAGCTGTTCCTGTCAGCATTTATCAAAAACTGTTTAGATCAAGCTCTTCTCGATATTATTTCGAGCCGATTTCTTGCAGGTACCCTTAAAAACATGTTTTAAACATAATGAACGGTTCAGATCATCAAAATAAAGGATCCCTCGTTAGAAGCGCGGACTATATATGTATGAGTGAGCTTCTAATAAGGGATCCCCTATTTTGCTACGGTGTGGACCTCCTACTTCTTGATCAAATTATGATGATCTGAACCGTTCAATGTGTTCAAAACGTGTTTTTAAGGGTACCCGTAAGAGATCGGCTCAAAATAATATCCGGAAAGTCTTTGATCCGTTCAATTTTTCATAAAGCTGTTCCTGTCAGCATTTATCAAAAACTGTTTAGATCAAGCTCTTCTCGATATTATTTCGAGCCGATTTCTTGCAGGTACCCTTAAAAACATGTTTTAAACATAATGAACGGTTCAGATAATCAAAATAAAGGATCCCTCATTAGAAGCGCGGACTATATATGTATGAGTGAGCTTCTAATAAGGGATCCCCTATTTTGCTACGGTGTGGACCTCCTACTTCTTGATCAAATTATGATGATCTGAACCGTTCAATGTGTTCAAAACGTGTTTTTAAGGGTACCCGTAAGAGATCGGCTCAAAATAATATCCGGAAAGTCTTTGATCCGTTCAATTTTTCATAAAACTGTTCCTGTCAGCATTTATCAAAAACTGTTTAGATCAAGCTCTTCTCGATATTATTTCGAGCCGATTTCTTGCAGGTACCCTTAAAAACATGTTTTAAACATAATGAACGGTTCAGATCATCAAAATAAAGGATCCCTCATTAGAAGCGCGGACTATATATGTATGAGTGAGCTTCTAATAAGGGATCCCCTATTTTGCTACGGTGTGGACCTCCTACTTCTTGATCAAATTATGATGATCTGAACCGTTCAATGTGTTTAAAACGTGTTTTTAAGGGTACCCGTAAGAGATCGGCTCAAAATAATATCCGGAAAGTCTTTGATCCGTTCAATTTTTCATAAAACTGTTCCTGTCAGCATTTATCAAAAACTGTTTAGATCAAGCTCTTCTCGATATTATTTCGAGCCGATTTCTTGCAGGTACCCTTAAAAACATGTTTTAAACATAATGAACGGTTCAGATCATCAAAATAAAGGATCCCTCATTAGAAGCGCGGACTATATATGTATGAGTGAGCTTCTAATAAGGGATCCCCTATTTTGCTACGGTGTGGACCTCCTACTTCTTGATCAAATTATGATGATCTGAACCGTTCAATGTGTTTAAAACGTGTTTTTAAGGGTACCCGTAAGAGATCGGCTCAAAATAATATCCGGAAAGTCTTTGATCCGTTCAATTTTTCATAAAACTGTTCCTGTCAGCATTTATCAAAAACTGTTTAGATCAAGCTCTTCTCGATATTATTTCGAGCCGATTTCTTGCAGGTACCCTTAAAAACATGTTTTAAACATAATGAACGGTTCAGATCATCAAAATAAAGGATCCCTCATTAGAAGCGCGGACTATATATGTATGAGTGAGCTTCTAATAAGGGATCCCCTATTTTGCTACGGTGTGGACCTCCTACTTCTTGATCAAATTATGATGATCTGAACCGTTCAATGTGTTTAAAACGTGTTTTTAAGGGTACCCGTAAGAGATCGGCTCAAAATAATTTCCGGAAAGTCTTTGATCCGTTCAATTTTTCATAAAACTGTTCCTGTCAGCATTTATCAAAAACTGTTTAGATCAAGCTCTTCTCGATATTATTTCGAGCCGATTTCTTGCAGGTACCCTTAAAAACATGTTTTAAACATAATGAACGGTTCAGATCATCAAAATAAAGGATCCCTCATTAGAAGCGCGGACTATATATGTATGAGTGAGCTTCTAATAAGGGATCCCCTATTTTGCTACGGTGTGGACCACCTACTTCTTGATCAAATTATGATGATCTGAACCGTTCAATGTGTTTAAAACGTGTTTTTAAGGGTACCCGTAAGAGATCGGCTCAAAATAATATCCGGAAAGTCTTTGATCCGTTCAATTTTTCATAAAACTGTTCCTGTCAGCATTTATCAAAAACTGTTTAGATCAAGCTCTTCTCGATATTATTTCGAGCCGATTTCTTGCAGGTACCCTTAAAAACATGTTTTAAACATAATGAACGGTTCAGATCATCAAAATAAAGGATCCCTCATTAGAAGCGCGGACTATATATGTATGAGTGAGCTTCTAATAAGGGATCCCCTATTTTGCTACGGTGTGGACCTCCTACTTCTTGATCAAATTATGATGATCTGAACCGTTCAATGTGTTTAAAACGTGTTTTTAAGGGTACCCGTAAGAGATCGGCTCAAAATAATATCCGGAAAGTCTTTGATCCGTTCAATTTTTCATAAAACTGTTCCTGTCAGCATTTATCAAAAACTGTTTAGATCAAGCTCTTCTCGATATTATTTCGAGCCGATTTCTTGCAGGTACCCTTAAAAACATGTTTTAAACATAATGAACGGTTCAGATCATCAAAATAAAGGATCCCTCATTAGAAGCGCGGACTATATATGTATGAGTGAGCTTCTAATAAGGGATCCCCTATTTTGCTACGGTGTGGACCTCCTACTTCTTGATCAAATTATGATGATCTGAACCGTTCAATGTGTTTAAAACGTGTTTTTAAGGGTACCCGTAAGAGATCGGCTCAAAATAATATCCGGAAAGTCTTTGATCCGTTCAATTTTTCATAAAACTGTTCCTGTCAGCATTTATCAAAAACTGTTTAGATCAAGCTCTTCTCGATATTATTTCGAGCCGATTTCTTGCAGGTACCCTTAAAAACATGTTTTAAACATAATGAACGGTTCAGATCATCAAAATAAAGGATCCCTCATTAGAAGCGCGGACTATATATGTATGAGTGAGCTTCTAATAAGGGATCCCCTATTTTGCTACGGTGTGGACCTCCTACTTCTTGATCAAATTATGATGATCTGAACCGTTCAATGTGTTTAAAACGTGTTTTTAAGGGTACCCGTAAGAGATCGGCTCAAAATAATATCCGGAAAGTCTTTGATCCGTTCAATTTTTCATAAAACTGTTCCTGTCAGCATTTATCAAAAACTGTTTAGATCAAGCTCTTCTCGATATTATTTCGAGCCGATTTCTTGCAGGTACCCTTAAAAACATGTTTTAAACATAATGAACGGTTCAGATCATCAAAATAAAGGATCCCTCATTAGAAGCGCGGACTATATATGTATGAGTGAGCTTCTAATAAGGGATCCCCTATTTTGCTACGGTGTGGACCTCCTACTTCTTGATCAAATTATGATGATCTGAACCGTTCAATGTGTTTAAAACGTGTTTTTAAGGGTACCCGTAAGAGATCGGCTCAAAATAATATCCGGAAAGTCTTTGATCCGTTCAATTTTTCATAAAACTGTTCCTGTCAGCATTTATCAAAAACTGTTTAGATCAAGCTCTTCTCGATATTATTTCGAGCCGATTTCTTGCAGGTACCCTTAAAAACATGTTTTAAACATAATGAACGGTTCAGATCATCAAAATAAAGGATCCCTCATTAGAAGCGCGGACTATATATGTATGAGTGAGCTTCTAATGAGGGATCCCCTATTTTGCTACGGTGTGGACCTCCTACTTCTTGATCAAATTATGATGATCTGAACCGTTCAATGTGTTTAAAACGTGTTTTTAAGGGTACCCGTAAGAGATCGGCTCAAAATAATATCCGGAAAGTCTTTGATCCGTTCAATTTTTCATAAAACTGTTCCTGTCAGCATTTATCAAAAACTGTTTAGATCAAGCTCTTCTCGATATTATTTCGAGCCGATTTCTTGCAGGTACCCTTAAAAACATGTTTTAAACATAATGAACGGTTCAGATCATCAAAATAAAGGATCCCTCATTAGAAGCGCGGACTATATATGTATGAGTGAGCTTCTAATGAGGGATCCCCTATTTTGCTACGGTGTGGACCTCCTACTTCTTGATCAAATTATGATGAACTGAACCGTTCAATGTGTTTAAAACGTGTTTTTAAGGGTACCCGTAAGAGATCGGCTCAAAATAATATCCGGAAAGTCTTTGATCCGTTCAATTTTTCATAAAGCTGTTCCTGTCAGCATTTATCAAAAACTGTTTAGATCAAGCTCTTCTCGATATTATTTCGAGCCGATTTCTTGCAGGTACCCTTAAAAACATGTTTTAAACATAATGAACGGTTCAGATCATCAAAATAAAGGATCCCTCATTAGAAGCGCGGAATATATATGTATGAGTGAGCTTCTAATAAGGGATCCCCTATTTTGCTACGGTGTGGACCTCCTACTTCTTGATCAAATTATGATGATCTGAACCGTTCAATGTGTTCAAAACGTGTTTTTAAGGGTACCCGTAAGAGATCGGCTCAAAATAATATCCGGAAAGTCTTTGATCCGTTCAATTTTTCATAAAGCTGTTCCTGTCAGCATTTATCAAAAACTGTTTAGATCAAGCTCTTCTCGATATTATTTCGAGCCGATTTCTTGCAGGTACCCTTAAAAACATGTTTTAAACATAATGAACGGTTCAGATCATCAAAATAAAGGATCCCTCATTAGAAGCGCGGACTATATATGTATGAGTGAGCTTCTAATAAGGGATCCCCTATTTTGCTACGGTGTGGACCTCCTACTTCTTGATCAAATTATGATGATCTGAACCGTTCAATGTGTTCAAAACGTGTTTTTAAGGGTACCCGTAAGAGATCGGCTCAAAATAATATCCGGAAAGTCTTTGATCCGTTCAATTTTTCATAAAGCTGTTCCTGTGAGCATTTATCAAAAACTGTTTAGATCAAGCTCTTCTCGATATTATTTCGAGCCGATTTCTTGCAGGTACCCTTAAAAACATGTTTTAAACATAATGAACGGTTCAGATCATCAAAATAAAGGATCCCTCATTAGAAGCGCGGACTATATATGTATGAGTGAGCTTCTAATGAGGGATCCCCTATTTTGCTACGGTGTGGACCTCCTACTTCTTGATCAAATTATGATGATCTGAACCGTTCAATGTGTTTAAAACGTGTTTTTAAGGGTACCCGTAAGAGATCGGCTCAAAATAATATCCGGAAAGTCTTTGATCCGTTCAATTTTTCATAAAGCTGTTCCTGTCAGCATTTATCAAAAACTGTTTAGATCAAGCTCTTCTCGATATTATTTCGAGCCGATTTCTTGCAGGTACCCTTAAAAACATGTTTTAAACATAATGAACGGTTCAGATCATCAAAATAAAGGATCCCTCATTAGAAGCGCGGACTATATATGTATGAGTGAGCTTCTAATAAGGGATCCCCTATTTTGCTACGGTGTGGACCTCCTACTTCTTGATCAAATTATGATGATCTGAACCGTTCAATGTGTTCAAAACGTGTTTTTAAGGGTACCCGTAAGAGATCGGCTCAAAATAATATCCGGAAAGTCTTTGATCCGTTCAATTTTTCATAAAGCTGTTCCTGTCAGCATTTATCAAAAACTGTTTAGATCAAGCTCTTCTCGATATTATTTCGAGCCGATTTCTTGCAGGTACCCTTAAAAACATGTTTTAAACATAATGAACGGTTCAGATCATCAAAATAAAGGATCCCTCATTAGAAGCGCGGACTATATATGTATGAGTGAGCTTCTAATAAGGGATCCCCTATTTTGCTACGGTGTGGACCTCCTACTTCTTGATCAAATTATGATGATCTGAACCGTTCAATGTGTTTAAAACGTGTTTTTAAGGGTACCCGTAAGAGATCGGCTCAAAATAATATCCGGAAAGTCTTTGATCCGTTCAATTTTTCATAAAACTGTTCCTGTCAGCATTTATCAAAAACTGTTTAGATCAAGCTCTTCTCGATATTATTTCGAGCCGATTTCTTGCAGGTACCCTTAAAAACATGTTTTAAACATAATGAACGGTTCAGATCATCAAAATAAAGGATCCCTCATTAGAAGCGCGGACTATATATGTATGAGTGAGCTTCTAATAAGGGATCCCCTATTTTGCTACGGTGTGGACCTCCTACTTCTTGATCAAATTATGATGATCTGAACCGTTCAATGTGTTTAAAACGTGTTTTTAAGGGTACCCGTAAGAGATCGGCTCAAAATAATATCCGGAAAGTCTTTGATCCGTTCAATTTTTCATAAAGCTGTTCCTGTCAGCATTTATCAAAAACTGTTTAGATCAAGCTCTTCTCGATATTATTTCGAGCCGATTTCTTGCAGGTACCCTTAAAAACATGTTTTAAACATAATGAACGGTTCAGATCATCAAAATAAAGGATCCCTCATTAGAAGCGCGGACTATATATGTATGAGTGAGCTTCTAATGAGGGATCCCCTATTTTGCTACGGTGTGGACCTCCTACTTCTTGATCAAATTATGATGATCTGAACCGTTCAATGTGTTTAAAACGTGTTTTTAAGGGTACCCGTAAGAGATCGGCTCAAAATAATATCCGGAAAGTCTTTGATCCGTTCAATTTTTCATAAAACTGTTCCTGTCAGCATTTATCAAAAACTGTTTAGATCAAGCTCTTCTCGATATTATTTCGAGCCGATTTCTTGCAGGTACCCTTAAAAACATGTTTTAAACATAATGAACGGTTCAGATCATCAAAATAAAGGATCCCTCATTAGAAGCGCGGACTATATATGTATGAGTGAGCTTCTAATGAGGGATCCCCTATTTTGCTACGGTGTGGACCTCCTACTTCTTGATCAAATTATGATGAACTGAACCGTTCAATGTGTTTAAAACGTGTTTTTAAGGGTACCCGTAAGAGATCGGCTCAAAATAATATCCGGAAAGTCTTTGATCCGTTCAATTTTTCATAAAGCTGTTCCTGTCAGCATTTATCAAAAACTGTTTAGATCAAGCTCTTCTCGATATTATTTCGAGCCGATTTCTTGCAGGTACCCTTAAAAACATGTTTTAAACATAATGAACGGTTCAGATCATCAAAATAAAGGATCCCTCATTAGAAGCGCGGACTATATATGTATGAGTGAGCTTCTAATAAGGGATCCCCTATTTTGCTACGGTGTGGACCTCCTACTTCTTGATCAAATTATGATGATCTGAACCGTTCAATGTGTTCAAAACGTGTTTTTAAGGGTACCCGTAAGAGATCGGCTCAAAATAATATCCGGAAAGTCTTTGATCCGTTCAATTTTTCATAAAGCTGTTCCTGTCAGCATTTATCAAAAACTGTTTAGATCAAGCTCTTCTCGATATTATTTCGAGCCGATTTCTTGCAGGTACCCTTAAAAACATGTTTTAAACATAATGAACGGTTCAGATCATCAAAATAAAGGATCCCTCATTAGAAGCGCGGACTATATATGTATGAGTGAGCTTCTAATAAGGGATCCCCTATTTTGCTACGGTGTGGACCTCCTACTTCTTGATCAAATTATGATGATCTGAACCGTTCAATGTGTTCAAAACGTGTTTTTAAGGGTACCCGTAAGAGATCGGCTCAAAATAATATCCGGAAAGTCTTTGATCCGTTCAATTTTTCATAAAGCTGTTCCTGTCAGCATTTATCAAAAACTGTTTAGATCAAGCTCTTCTCGATATTATTTCGAGCCGATTTCTTGCAGGTACCCTTAAAAACATGTTTTAAACATAATGAACGGTTCAGATCATCAAAATAAAGGATCCCTCATTAGAAGCGCGGACTATATATGTATGAGTGAGCTTCTAATGAGGGATCCCCTATTTTGCTACGGTGTGGACCTCCTACTTCTTGATCAAATTATGATGATCTGAACCGTTCAATGTGTTTAAAACGTGTTTTTAAGGGTACCCGTAAGAGATCGGCTCAAAATAATATCCGGAAAGTCTTTGATCCGTTCAATTTTTCATAAAGCTGTTCCTGTCAGCATTTATCAAAAACTGTTTAGATCAAGCTCTTCTCGATATTATTTCGAGCCGATTTCTTGCAGGTACCCTTAAAAACATGTTTTAAACATAATGAACGGTTCAGATCATCAAAATAAAGGATCCCTCATTAGAAGCGCGGACTATATATGTATGAGTGAGCTTCTAATAAGGGATCCCCTATTTTGCTACGGTGTGGACCTCCTACTTCTTGATCAAATTATGATGATCTGAACCGTTCAATGTGTTCAAAACGTGTTTTTAAGGGTACCCGTAAGAGATCGGCTCAAAATAATATCCGGAAAGTCTTTGATCCGTTCAATTTTTCATAAAGCTGTTCCTGTCAGCATTTATCAAAAACTGTTTAGATCAAGCTCTTCTCGATATTATTTCGAGCCGATTTCTTGCAGGTACCCTTAAAAACATGTTTTAAACATAATGAACGGTTCAGATCATCAAAATAAAGGATCCCTCATTAGAAGCGCGGACTATATATGTATGAGTGAGCTTCTAATAAGGGATCCCCTATTTTGCTACGGTGTGGACCTCCTACTTCTTGATCAAATTATGATGATCTGAACCGTTCAATGTGTTCAAAACGTGTTTTTAAGGGTACCCGTAAGAGATCGGCTCAAAATAATATCCGGAAAGTCTTTGATCCGTTCAATTTTTCATAAACCTGTTCCTGTCAGCATTTATCAAAAACTGTTTAGATCAAGCTCTTCTCGATATTATTTCGAGCCGATTTCTTGCAGGTACCCTTAAAAACATGTTTTAAACATAATGAACGGTTCAGATCATCAAAATAAAGGATCCCTCATTAGAAGCGCGGACTATATATGTATGAGTGAGCTTCTAATAAGGGATCCCCTATTTTGCTACGGTGTGGACCTCCTACTTCTTGATCAAATTATGATGATCTGAACCGTTCAATGTGTTCAAAACGTGTTTTTAAGGGTACCCGTAAGAGATCGGCTCAAAATAATATCCGGAAAGTCTTTGATCCGTTCAATTTTTCATAAAGCTGTTGCTGTCAGCATTTATCAAAAACTGTTTAGATCAAGCTCTTCTCGATATTATTTCGAGCCGATTTCTTGCAGGTACCCTTAAAAACATGTTTTAAACATAATGAACGGTTCAGATCATCAAAATAAAGGATCCCTCATTAGAAGCGCGGACTATATATGTATGAGTGAGCTTCTAATAAGGGATCCCCTATTTTGCTACGGTGTGGACCTCCTACTTCTTGATCAAATTATGATGATCTGAACCGTTCAATGTGTTCAAAACGTGTTTTTAAGGGTACCCGTAAGAGATCGGCTCAAAATAATATCCGGAAAGTCTTTGATCCGTTCAATTTTTCATAAAGCTGTTCCTGTCAGCATTTATCAAAAACTGTTTAGATCAAGCTCTTCTCGATATTATTTCGAGCCGATTTCTTGCAGGTACCCTTAAAAACATGTTTTAAACATAATGAATGGTTCAGATCATCAAAATAAAGGATCCCTCATTAGAAGCGCGGACTATATATGTATGAGTGAGCTTCTAATAAGGGATCCCCTATTTTGCTACGGTGTGGACCTCCTACTTCTTGATCAAATTATGATGATCTGAACCGTTCAATGTGTTCAAAACGTGTTTTTAAGGGTACCCGTAAGAGATCGGCTCAAAATAATATCCGGAAAGTCTTTGATCCGTTCAATTTTTCATAAAGCTGTTGCTGTCAGCATTTATCAAAAACTGTTTAGATCAAGCTCTTCTCGATATTATTTCGAGCCGATTTCTTGCAGGTACCCTTAAAAACATGTTTTAAACATAATGAACGGTTCAGATCATCAAAATAAAGGATCCCTCATTAGAAGCGCGGACTATAT
Organism: Arctostaphylos glauca; assembly: GCA_019985065.2. NCBI lineage: Eukaryota > Viridiplantae > Streptophyta > Magnoliopsida > Ericales > Ericaceae > Arctostaphylos > Arctostaphylos glauca. The sequence goes on along the minus strand of JAHSPW020000087.1, from coordinate 137,858 downwards.
ATGTATGAGTGAGCTTCTAATAAGGGATCCCCTATTTTGCTACGGTGTGGACCTCCTACTTCTTGATCAAATTATGATGATCTGAACCGTTCAATGTGTTCAAAACGTGTTTTTAAGGGTACCCGTAAGAGATCGGCTCAAAATAATATCCGGAAAGTCTTTGATCCGTTCAATTTTTCATAAAGCTGTTCCTGTCAGCATTTATCAAAAACTGTTTAGATCAAGCTCTTCTCGATATTATTTCGAGCCGATTTCTTGCAGGTACCCTTAAAAACATGTTTTAAACATAATGAATGGTTCAGATCATCAAAATAAAGGATCCCTCATTAGAAGCGCGGACTATATATGTATGAGTGAGCTTCTAATAAGGGATCCCCTATTTTGCTACGGTGTGGACCTCCTACTTCTTGATCAAATTATGATGATCTGAACCGTTCAATGTGTTCAAAACGTGTTTTTAAGGGTACCCGTAAGAGATCGGCTCAAAATAATATCCGGAAAGTCTTTGATCCGTTCAATTTTTCATAAAGCTGTTCCTGTCAGCATTTATCAAAAACTGTTTAGATCAAGCTCTTCTCGATATTATTTCGAGCCGATTTCTTGCAGGTACCCTTAAAAACATGTTTTAAACATAATGAACGGTTCAGATCATCAAAATAAAGGATCCCTCATTAGAAGCGCGGACTATATATGTATGAGTGAGCTTCTAATAAGGGATCCCCTATTTTGCTACGGTGTGGACCTCCTACTTCTTGATCAAATTATGATGATCTGAACCGTTCAATGTGTTCAAAACGTGTTTTTAAGGGTACCCGTAAGAGATCGGCTCAAAATAATATCCGGAAAGTCTTTGATCCGTTCAATTTTTCATAAAGCTGTTCCTGTCAGCATTTATCAAAAACTGTTTAGATCAAGCTCTTCTCGATATTATTTCGAGCCGATTTCTTGCAGGTACCCTTAAAAACATGTTTTAAACATAATGAACGGTTCAGATCATCAAAATAAAGGATCCCTCATTAGAAGCGCGGACTATATATGTATGAGTGAGCTTCTAATAAGGGATCCCCTATTTTGCTACGGTGTGGACCTCCTACTTCTTGATCAAATTATGATGATCTGAACCGTTCAATGTGTTCAAAACGTGTTTTTAAGGGTACCCGGAAGAGATCGGCTCAAAATAATATCCGGAAAGTCTTTGATCCGTTCAATTTTTCATAAAGCTGTTCCTGTCAGCATTTATCAAAAACTGTTTAGATCAAGCTCTTCTCGATATTATTTCGAGCCGATTTCTTGCAGGTACCCTTAAAAACATGTTTTAAACATAATGAACGGTTCAGATCATCAAAATAAAGGATCCCTCATTAGAAGCGCGGACTATATATGTATGAGTGAGCTTGTAATAAGGGATCCCCTATTTTGCTACGGTGTGGACCTCCTACTTCTTGATCAAATTATGATGATCTGAACCGTTCAATGTGTTCAAAACGTGTTTTTAAGGGTACCCGTAAGAGATCGGCTCAAAATAATATCCGGAAAGTCTTTGATCCGTTCAATTTTTCATAAAACTGTTCCTGTCAGCATTTATCAAAAACTGTTTAGATCAAGCTCTTCTCGATATTATTTCGAGCCGATTTCTTGCAGGTACCCTTAAAAACATGTTTTAAACATAATGAACGGTTCAGATCATCAAAATAAAGGATCCCTCATTAGAAGCGCGGACTATATATGTATGAGTGAGCTTCTAATAAGGGATCCCCTATTTTGCTACGGTGTGGACCTCCTACTTCTTGATCAAATTATGATGATCTGAACCGTTCAATGTGTTCAAAACGTGTTTTTAAGGGTACCCGTAAGAGATCGGCTCAAAATAATATCCGGAAAGTCTTTGATCCGTTCAATTTTTCATAAAGCTGTTCCTGTCAGCATTTATCAAAAACTGTTTAGATCAAGCTCTTCTCGATATTATTTCGAGCCGATTTCTTGCAGGTACCCTTAAAAACATGTTTTAAACATAATGAACGGTTCAGATCAGCAAAATAAAGGATCCCTCATTAGAAGCGCGGACTGTATATGTATGAGTGAGCTTCTAATAAGGGATCCCCTATTTTGCTACGGTGTGGACCTCCTACTTCTTGATCAAATTATGATGATCTGAACCGTTCAATGTGTTTAAAACGTGTTTTTAAGGGTACCCGTAAGAGATCGGCTCAAAATAATATCCGGAAAGTCTTTGATCCGTTCAATTTTTCATAAAACTGTTCCTGTCAGCATTTATCAAAAGCTGTTTAGATCAAGCTCTTCTCGATATTATTTCGAGCCGATTTCTTGCAGGTACCCTTAAAAACATGTTTTAAACATAATGAACGGTTCAGATCATCAAAATAAAGGATCCCACATTAGAAGCGCGGACTATATATGTATGAGTGAGCTTCTAATAAGGGATCCCCTATTTTGCTACGGTGTGGACCTCCTACTTCTTGATCAAATTATGATGATCTGAACCGTTCAATGTGTTCAAAACGTGTTTTTAAGGGTACCCGTAAGAGATCGGCTCAAAATAATATCCGGAAAGTCTTTGATCCGTTCAATTTTTCATAAAACTGTTCCTGTCAGCATTTATCAAAAACAGTTTAGATCAAGCTCTTCTCGATATTATTTCGAGCCGATTTCTTGCAGGTACCCTTAAAAACATGTTTTAAACATAATGAACGGTTCAGATCATCAAAATAAAGGATCCCTCATTAGAAGCGCGGACTATATATGTATGAGTGAGCTTCTAATAAGGGATCCCCTATTTTGCTACGGTGTGGACCTCCTACTTCTTGATCAAATTATGATGATCTGAACCGTTCAATGTGTTTAAAACGTGTTTTTAAGGGTACCCGTAAGAGATCGGGTCAAAATAATATCCGGAAAGTCTTTGATCCGTTCAATTTTTCATAAAACTGTTCCTGTCAGCATTTATCAAAAACTGTTTAGATCAAGCTCTTCTCGATATTATTTCGAGCCGATTTCTTGCAGGTACCCTTAAAAACATGTTTTAAACATAATGAACGGTTCAGATCATCAAAATAAAGGATCCCTCATTAGAAGCGCGGACTATATATGTATGAGTGAGCTTGTAATAAGGGATCCCCTATTTTGCTACGGTGTGGACCTCCTACTTCTTGATCAAATTATGATGATCTGAACCGTTCAATGTGTTTAAAACGTGTTTTTAAGGGTACCCGTAAGAGATCGGCTCAAAATAATATCCGAAAAGTCTTTGATCCGTTCAATTTTTCATAAAACTGTTCCTGTCAGCATTTATCAAAAACTGTTTAGATCAAGCTCTTCTCGATATTATTTCGAGCCGATTTCTTGCAGGTACCCTTAAAAACATGTTTTAAACATAATGAACGGTTCAGATCATCAAAATAAAGGATCCCTCATTAGAAGCGCGGACTATATATGTATGAGTGAGCTTCTAATAAGGGATCCCCTATTTTGCTACGGTGTGGACCTCCTACTTCTTGATCAAATCTGAACCGTTCAATGTGTTTAAAACGTGTTTTTAAGGGTACCCGTAAGAGATCGGCTCAAAATAATATCCGGAAAATCTTTGATCCGTTCAATTTTTCATAAAACTGTTCCTGTCAGCATTTATCAAAAACTGTTTAGATCAAGCTCTTCTTGATATTATTTCGAGCCGATTTCTTGCAGGTACCCTTAAAAACATGTTTTAAACATAATGAACGGTTCAGATCATCAAAATAAAGGATCCCACATAAGAAGCGCGGACTATATATGTATGAGTGAGCTTCTAATAAGGGATCCCCTATTTTGCTACGGTGTGGACCTCCTACTTCTTGATCAAATTATGATGATCTGAACCGTTCAATGTGTTTAAAACGTGTTTTTAAGGGTACCCGTAAGAGATCGGCTCAAAATAATATCCGGAAAGTCTTTGATCCGTTCAATTTTTCATAAAACTGTTCCTGTCAGCATTTATCAAAAACTGTTTAGATCAAGCTCTTCTCGATATTATTTCGAGCCGATTTCTTGCAGGTACCCTTAAAAACATGTTTTAAACATAATGAACGGTTCAGATCATCAAAATAAAGGATCCCTCATTAGAAGCGCGGACTATATATGTGTGAGTGAGCTTGTAATAAGGGATCCCCTATTTTGCTACGGTGTGGACCTCCTACTTCTTGATCAAATTATGATGATCTGAACCGTTCAATGTGTTTAAAACGTGTTTTTAAGGGTACCCGTAAGAGATCGGCTCAAAATAATATCCGGAAAGTCTTTGATCCGTTCAATTTTTCATAAAACTGTTCCTGTCAGCATTTATCAAAAACTGTTTAGATCAAGCTCTTCTCGATATTATTTCGAGCCGATTTCTTGCAGGTACCCTTAAAAACATGTTTTAAACATAATGAACGGTTCAGATCATCAAAATAAAGGATCCCTCATTAGAAGCGCGGACTATATATGTATGAGTGAGCTTCTAATAAGGGATCCCCTATTTTGCTACGGTGTGGACCTCCTACTTCTTGATCAAATTATGATGATCTGAACCGTTCAATGTGTTTAAAACGTGTTTTTAAGGGTACCCGTAAGAGATCGGGTCAAAATAATATCCGGAAAGTCTTTGATCCGTTCAATTTTTCATAAAACTGTTCCTGTCAGCATTTATCAAAAACTGTTTAGATCAAGCTCTTCTCGATATTATTTCGAGCCGATTTCTTGCAGGTACCCTTAAAAACATGTTTTAAACATAATGAACGGTTCAGATCATCAAAATAAAGGATCCCTCATTAGAAGCGCGGACTATATATGTATGAGTGAGCTTGTAATAAGGGATCCCCTATTTTGCTACGGGGTGGACCTCCTACTTCTTGATCAAATTATGATGATCTGAACCGTTCAATGTGTTTAAAACGTGTTTTTAAGGGTACCCGTAAGAGATCGGCTCAAAATAATATCCGGAAAGTCTTTGATCCGTTCAATTTTTCATAAAACTGTTCCTGTCAGCATTTATCAAAAACTGTTTAGATCAAGCTCTTCTCGATATTATTTCGAGCCGATTTCTTGCAGGTACCCTTAAAAACATGTTTTAAACATAATGAACGGTTCAGATCATCAAAATAAAGGATCCCTCATTAGAAGCGCGGACTATATATGTATGAGTGAGCTTCTAATAAGGGATCCCCTATTTTGCTACGGTGTGGACCTCCTACTTCTTGATCAAATCTGAACCGTTCAATGTGTTTAAAACGTGTTTTTAAGGGTACCCGTAAGAGATCGGCTCAAAATAATATCCGGAAAATCTTTGATCCGTTCAATTTTTCATAAAACTGTTCCTGTCAGCATTTATCAAAAACTGTTTAGATCAAGCTCTTCTTGATATTATTTCGAGCCGATTTCTTGCAGGTACCCTTAAAAACATGTTTTAAACATAATGAACGGTTCAGATCATCAAAATAAAGGATCCCACATAAGAAGCGCGGACTATATATGTATGAGTGAGCTTCTAATAAGGGATCCCCTATTTTGCTACGGTGTGGACCTCCTACTTCTTGATCAAATTATGATGATCTGAACCGTTCAATGTGTTTAAAACGTGTTTTTAAGGGTACCCGTAAGAGATCGGCTCAAAATAATATCCGGAAAGTCTTTGATCCGTTCAATTTTTCATAAAACTGTTCCTGTCAGCATTTATCAAAAACTGTTTAGATCAAGCTCTTCTCGATATTATTTCGAGCCGATTTCTTGCAGGTACCCTTAAAAACATGTTTTAAACATAATGAACGGTTCAGATCATCAAAATAAAGGATCCCTCATTAGAAGCGCGGACTATATATGTGTGAGTGAGCTTGTAATAAGGGATCCCCTATTTTGCTACGGTGTGGACCTCCTACTTCTTGATCAAATTATGATGATCTGAACCGTTCAATGTGTTCAAAACGTGTTTTTAAGGGTACCCGTAAGAGATCGGCTCAAAATAATATCCGGAAAGTCTTTGATCCGTTCAATTTTTCATAAAGCTGTTCCTGTCAGCATTTATCAAAAACTGTTTAGATCAAGCTCTTCTCGATATTATTTCGAGCCGATTTCTTGCAGGTACCCTTAAAAACATGTTTTAAACATAATGAACGGTTCAGATCATCAAAATAAAGGATCCCTCATTAGAAGCGCGGACTATATATGTATGAGTGAGCTTCTAATAAGGGATCCCCTATTTTGCTACGGTGTGGACCTCCTACTTCTTGATCAAATTATGATGATCTGAACCGTTCAATGTGTTCAAAACGTGTTTTTAAGGGTACCCGTAAGAGATCGGCTCAAAATAATATCCGGAAAGTCTTTGATCCGTTCAATTTTTCATAAAGCTGTTCCTGTCAGCATTTATCAAAAACTGTTTAGATCAAGCTCTTCTCGATATTATTTCGAGCCGATTTCTTGCAGGTACCCTTAAAAACATGTTTTAAACATAATGAACGGTTCAGATCATCAAAATAAAGGATCCCTCATTAGAAGCGCGGACTATATATGTATGAGTGAGCTTCTAATAAGGGATCCCCTATTTTGCTACGGTGTGGACCTCCTACTTCTTGATCAAATTATGATGATCTGAACCGTTCAATGTGTTCAAAACGTGTTTTTAAGGGTACCCGTAAGAGATCGGCTCAAAATAATATCCGGAAAGTCTTTGATCCGTTCAATTTTTCATAAAGCTGTTCCTGTCAGCATTTATCAAAAACTGTTTAGATCAAGCTCTTCTCGATATTATTTCGAGCCGATTTCGTGCAGGTACCCTTAAAAACATGTTTTAAACATAATGAACGGTTCAGATCATCAAAATAAAGGATCCCTCATTAGAAGCGCGGACTATATATGTATGAGTGAGCTTCTAATAAGGGATCCCCTATTTTGCTACGGTGTGGACCTCCTACTTCTTGATCAAATTATGATGATCTGAACCGTTCAATGTGTTCAAAACGTGTTTTTAAGGGTACCCGTAAGAGATCGGCTCAAAATAATATCCGGAAAGTCTTTGATCCGTTCAATTTTTCATAAAGCTGTTCCTGTCAGCATTTATCAAAAACTGTTTAGATCAAGCTCTTCTCGATATTATTTCGAGCCGATTTCTTGCAGGTACCCTTAAAAACATGTTTTAAACATAATGAACGGTTCAGATCATCAAAATAAAGGATCCCTCATTAGAAGCGCGGACTATATATGTATGAGTGAGCTTCTAATAAGGGATCCCCTATTTTGCTACGGTGTGGACCTCCTACTTCTTGATCAAATTATGATGATCTGAACCGTTCAATGTGTTCAAAACGTGTTTTTAAGGGTACCCGTAAGAGATCGGCTCAAAATAATATCCGGAAAGTCTTTGATCCGTTCAATTTTTCATAAAGCTGTTCCTGTCAGCATTTATCAAAAACTGTTTAGATCAAGCTCTTCTCGATATTATTTCGAGCCGATTTCTTGCAGGTACCCTTAAAAACATGTTTTAAACATAATGAACGGTTCAGATCATCAAAATAAAGGATCCCTCATTAGAAGCGCGGACTATATATGTATGAGTGAGCTTCTAATAAGGGATCCCCTATTTTGCTACGGTGTGGACCTCCTACTTCTTGATCAAATTATGATGATCTGAACCGTTCAATGTGTTCAAAACGTGTTTTTAAGGGTACCCGTAAGAGATCGGCTCAAAATAATATCCGGAAAGTCTTTGATCCGTTCAATTTTTCATAAAGCTGTTCCTGTCAGCATTTATCAAAAACTGTTTAGATCAAGCTCTTCTCGATATTATTTCGAGCCGATTTCTTGCAGGTACCCTTAAAAACATGTTTTAAACATAATGAACGGTTCAGATCATCAAAATAAAGGATCCCTCATTAGAAGCGCGGACTATATATGTATGAGTGAGCTTCTAATAAGGGATCCCCTATTTTGCTACGGTGTGGACCTCCTACTTCTTGATCAAATTATGATGATCTGAACCGTTCAATGTGTTCAAAACGTGTTTTTAAGGGTACCCGTAAGAGATCGGCTCAAAATAATATCCGGAAAGTCTTTGATCCGTTCAATTTTTCATAAAGCTGTTCCTGTCAGCATTTATCAAAAACTGTTTAGATCAAGCTCTTCTCGATATTATTTCGAGCCGATTTCTTGCAGGTACCCTTAAAAACATGTTTTAAACATAATGAACGGTTCAGATCATCAAAATAAAGGATCCCTCATTAGAAGCGCGGACTATATATGTATGAGTGAGCTTCTAATAAGGGATCCCCTATTTTGCTACGGTGTGGACCTCCTACTTCTTGATCAAATTATGATGATCTGAACCGTTCAATGTGTTCAAAACGTGTTTTTAAGGGTACCCGTAAGAGATCGGCTCAAAATAATATCCGGAAAGTCTTTGATCCGTTCAATTTTTCATAAAGCTGTTCCTGTCAGCATTTATCAAAAACTGTTTAGATCAAGCTCTTCTCGATATTATTTCGAGCCGATTTCTTGCAGGTACCCTTAAAAACATGTTTTAAACATAATGAACGGTTCAGATCATCAAAATAAAGGATCCCTCATTAGAAGCGCGGACTATATATGTATGAGTGAGCTTGTAATAAGGGATCCCCTATTTTGCTACGGTGTGGACCTCCTACTTCTTGATCAAATTATGATGATCTGAACCATTCAATGTGTTCAAAACGTGTTTTTAAGGGTACCCGTAAGAGATCGGCTCAAAATAATATCCGGAAAGTCTTTGATCCGTTCAATTTTTCATAAAGCTGTTCCTGTCAGCATTTATCAAAAACTGTTTAGATCAAGCTCTTCTCGATATTATTTCGAGCCGATTTCTTGCAGGTACCCTTAAAAACATGTTTTAAACATAATGAACGGTTCAGATCATCAAAATAAAGGATCCCTCATTAGAAGCGCGGACTATATATGTATGAGTGAGCTTTTAATAAGGGATCCCCTATTTTGCTACGGTGTGGACCTTTACTTCTTGATCAAATTATGATGATCTGAACCGTTCAATGTGTTCAAAACGTGTTTTTAAGGGTACCCGTAAGAGATCGGCTCAAAATAATATCCGGAAAGTCTTTGATCCGTTCAATTTTTCATAAAGCTGTTCCTGTCAGCATTTATCAAAAACTGTTTAGATCAAGCTCTTCTCGATATTATTTCGAGCCGATTTCTTGCAGGTACCCTTAAAAACATGTTTTAAACATAATGAACGGTTCAGATCATCAAAATAAAGGATCCCTCATTAGAAGCGCGGACTATATATGTATGAGTGAGCTTCTAATAAGGGATCCCCTATTTTGCTACGGTGTGGACCTCCTACTTCTTGATCAAATTATGATGATCTGAACCGTTCAATGTGTTTAAAACGTGTTTTTAAGGGTACCCGTAAGAGATCGGCTCAAAATAATATCCGGAAAGTCTTTGATCCGTTCAATTTTTCATAAAACTGTTCCTGTCAGCATTTATCAAAAGCTGTTTAGATCAAGCTCTTCTCGATATTATTTCGAGCCGATTTCTTGCAGGTACCCTTAAAAACATGTTTTAAACATAATGAACGGTTCAGATCATCAAAATAAAGGATCCCACATTAGAAGCGCGGACTATATATGTATGAGTGAGCTTCTAATAAGGGATCCCCTATTTTGCTACGGTGTGGACCTCCTACTTCTTGATCAAATTATGATGATCTGAACCGTTCAATGTGTTCAAAACGTGTTTTTAAGGGTACCCGTAAGAGATCGGCTCAAAATAATATCCGGAAAGTCTTTGATCCGTTCAATTTTTCATAAAACTGTTCCTGTCAGCATTTATCAAAAACTGTTTAGATCAAGCTCTTCTCGATATTATTTCGAGCCGATTTCTTGCAGGTACCCTTAAAAACATGTTTTAAACATAATGAACGGTTCAGATCATCAAAATAAAGGATCCCTCATTAGAAGCGCGGACTATATATGTATGAGTGAGCTTCTAATAAGGGATCCCCTATTTTGCTACGGTGTGGACCTCCTACTTCTTGATCAAATTATGATGATCTGAACCGTTCAATGTGTTCAAAACGTGTTTTTAAGGGTACCCGTAAGAGATCGGCTCAAAATAATATCCGGAAAGTCTTTGATCCGTTCAATTTTTCATAAAGCTGTTCCTGTCAGCATTTATCAAAAACTGTTTAGATCAAGCTTTTCTCGATATTATTTCGAGCCGATTTCTTGCAGGTACCCTTAAAAACATGTTTTAAACATAATGAACGGTTCAGATCATCAAAATAAAGGATCCCTCATTAGAAGCGCGGACTATATATGTATGAGTGAGCTTCTAATAAGGGATCCCCTATTTTGCTACGGTGTGGACCTCCTACTTCTTGATCAAATTATGATGATCTGAACCGTTCAATGTGTTTAAAACGTGTTTTTAAGGGTACCCGTAAGAGATCGGCTCAAAATAATATCCGGAAAGTCTTTGATCCGTTCAATTTTTCATAAAACTGTTCCTGTCAGCATTTATCAAAAGCTGTTTAGATCAAGCTCTTCTCGATATTATTTCGAGCCGATTTCTTGCAGGTACCCTTAAAAACATGTTTTAAACATAATGAACGGTTCAGATCATCAAAATAAAGGATCCCACATTAGAAGCGCGGACTATATATGTATGAGTGAGCTTCTAATAAGGGATCCCCTATTTTGCTACGGTGTGGACCTCCTACTTCTTGATCAAATTATGATGATCTGAACCGTTCAATGTGTTCAAAACGTGTTTTTAAGGGTACCCGTAAGAGATCGGCTCAAAATAATATCCGGAAAGTCTTTGATCCGTTCAATTTTTCATAAAACTGTTCCTGTCAGCATTTATCAAAAACTGTTTAGATCAAGCTCTTCTCGATATTATTTCGAGCCGATTTCTTGCAGGTACCCTTAAAAACATGTTTTAAACATAATGAACGGTTCAGATCATCAAAATAAAGGATCCCTCATTAGAAGCGCGGACTATATATGTATGAGTGAGCTTCTAATAAGGGATCCCCTATTTTGCTACGGTGTGGACCTCCTACTTCTTGATCAAATTATGATGATCTGAACCGTTCAATGTGTTCAAAACGTGTTTTTAAGGGTACCCGTAAGAGATCGGCTCAAAATAATATCCGGAAAGTCTTTGATCCGTTCAATTTTTCATAAAGCTGTTCCTGTCAGCATTTATCAAAAACTGTTTAGATCAAGCTCTTCTCGATATTATTTCGAGCCGATTTCTTGCAGGTACCCTTAAAAACATGTTTTAAACATAATGAACGGTTCAGATCATCAAAATAAAGGATCCCTCATTAGAAGCGCGGACTATATATGTATGAGTGAGCTTCTAATAAGGGATCCCCTATTTTGCTACGGTGTGGACCTCCTACTTCTTGATCAAATTATGATGATCTGAACCGTTCAATGTGTTCAAAACGTGTTTTTAAGGGTACCCGTAAGAGATCGGCTCAAAATAATATCCGGAAAGTCTTTGATCCGTTCAATTTTTCATAAAGCTGTTCCTGTCAGCATTTATCAAAAACTGTTTAGATCAAGCTCTTCTCGATATTATTTCGAGCCGATTTCTTGCAGGTACCCTTAAAAACATGTTTTAAACATAATGAACGGTTCAGATCATCAAAATAAAGGATCCCTCATTAGAAGCGCGGACTATATATGTATGAGTGAGCTTCTAATAAGGGATCCCCTATTTTGCTACGGTGTGGACCTCCTACTTCTCGATCAAATTATGATGATCTGAACCGTTCAATGTGTTTAAAACGTGTTTTTAAGGGTACCCGTAAGAGATCGGCTCAAAATAATATCCGGAAAGTCTTTGATCCGTTCAATTTTTCATAAAACTGTTCCTGTCAGCATTTATCAAAAACTGTTTAGATCAAGCTCTTCTCGATATTATTTCGAGCCGATTTCTTGCAGGTACCCTTAAAAACATGTTTTAAACATAATGAACGGTTCAGATCATCAAAGTAAAGGATCCCACATTAGAAGCGCGGACTATATATGTATGAGTGAGCTTCTAATAAGGGATCCCCTATTTTGCTACGGTGTGGACCTCCTACTTCTTGATCAAATTATGATGATCTGAACCGTTCAATGTGTTTAAAACGTGTTTTTAAGGGTACCCGTAAGAGATCGGCTCAAAATAATATCCGGAAAGTCTTTGATCCGTTCAATTTTTCATAAAACTGTTCCTGTCAGCATTTATCAAAAACTGTTTAGATCAAGCTCTTCTCGATATTATTTCGAGCCGATTTCTTGCAGGTACCCTTAAAAACATGTTTTAAACATAATGAACGGTTCAGATCATCAAAATAAAGGATCCCTCATTAGAAGCGCGGACTATATATGTATGAGTGAGCTTCTAATAAGGGATCCCCTATTTTGCTACGGTGTGGACCTCCTACTTCTTGATCAAATTATGATGATCTGAACCGTTCAATGTGTTCAAAACGTGTTTTTAAGGGTACCCGTAAGAGATCGGCTCAAAATAATATCCGGAAAGTCTTTGATCCGTTCAATTTTTCATAAAGCTGTTCCTGTCAGCATTTATCAAAAACTGTTTAGATCAAGCTCTTCTCGATATTATTTCGAGCCGATTTCTTGCAGGTACCCTTAAAAACATGTTTTAAACATAATGAACGGTTCAGATCATCAAAATAAAGGATCCCTCATTAGAAGCGCAGACTATATATGTATGAGTGAGCTTCTAATAAGGGATCCCCTATTTTGCTACGGTGTGGACCTCCTACTTCTTGATCAAATTATGATGATCTGAACCGTTCAATGTGTTCAAAACGTGTTTTTAAGGGTACCCGTAAGAGATCGGCTCAAAATAATATCCGGAAAGTCTTTGATCCGTTCAATTTTTCATAAAGCTGTTCCTGTCAGCATTTATCAAAAACTGTTTAGATCAAGCTCTTCTCGATATTATTTCGAGCCGATTTCTTGCAGGTACCCTTAAAAACATGTTTTAAACATAATGAACGGTTCAGATCATCAAAATAAAGGATCGCTCATTAGAAGCGCGGACTATATATGTATGAGTGAGCTTCTAATAAGGGATCCCCTATTTTGCTACGGTGTGGACCTCCTACTTCTTGATCAAATTATGATGATCTGAACCGTTCAATGTGTTCAAAACGTGTTTTTAAGGGTACCCGTAAGAGATCGGCTCAAAATAATATCCGGAAAGTCTTTGATCCGTTCAATTTTTCATAAAGCTGTTCCTGTCAGCATTTATCAAAAACTGTTTAGATCAAGCTCTTCTCGATATTATTTGGAGCCGATTTCTTGCAGGTACCCTTAAAAACATGTTTTAAACATAATGAACGGTTCAGATCATCAAAATAAAGGATCCCTCATTAGAAGCGCGGACTATATATGTATGAGTGAGCTTCTAATAAGGGATCCCCTATTTTGCTACGGTGTGGACCTCCTACTTCTTGATCAAATTATGATGATCTGAACCGTTCAATGTGTTCAAAACGTGTTTTTAAGGGTACCCGTAAGAGATCGGCTCAAAATAATATCCGGAAAGTCTTTGATCCGTTCAATTTTTCATAAAGCTGTTCCTGTCAGCATTTATCAAAAACTGTTTAGATCAAGCTCTTCTCGATATTATTTCGAGCCGATTTCTTGCAGGTACCCTTAAAAACATGTTTTAAACATAATGAACGGTTCAGATCATCAAAATAAAGGATCCCTCATTAGAAGCGCGGACTATATATGTATGAGTGAGCTTCTAATAAGGGATCCCCTATTTTGCTACGGTGTGGACCTCCTACTTCTTGATCAAATTATGATGATCTGAACCGTTCAATGTGTTCAAAACGTGTTTTTAAGGGTACCCGTAAGAGATCGGCTCAAAATAATATCCGGAAAGTCTTTGATCCGTTCAATTTTTCATAAAGCTGTTCCTGTCAGCATTTATCAAAAACTGTTTAGATCAAGCTCTTCTCGATATTATTTCGAGCCGATTTCTTGCAGGTACCCTTAAAAACATGTTTTAAACATAATGAACGGTTCAGATCATCAAAATAAAGGATCCCTCATTAGAAGCGCGGACTATATATGTATGAGTGAGCTTCTAATAAGGGATCCCCTATTTTGCTACGGTGTGGACCTCCTACTTCTTGATCAAATTATGATGATCTGAACCGTTCAATGTGTTCAAAACGTGTTTTTAAGGGTACCCGTAAGAGATCGGCTCAAAATAATATCCGGAAAGTCTTTGATCCGTTCAATTTTTCATAAAGCTGTTCCTGTCAGCATTTATCAAAAACTGTTTAGATCAAGCTCTTCTCGATATTATTTCGAGCCGATTTCTTGCAGGTACCCTTAAAAACATGTTTTAAACATAATGAACGGTTCAGATCATCAAAATAAAGGATCCCTCATTAGAAGCGCGGACTATATATGTATGAGTGAGCTTCTAATAAGGGATCCCCTATTTTGCTACGGTGTGGACCTCCTACTTCTTGATCAAATTATGATGATCTGAACCGTTCAATGTGTTCAAAACGTGTTTTTAAGGGTACCCGTAAGAGATCGGCTCAAAATAATATCCGGAAAGTCTTTGATCCGTTCAATTTTTCATAAAGCTGTTCCTGTCAGCATTTATCAAAAACTGTTTAGATCAAGCTCTTCTCGATATTATTTCGAGCCGATTTCTTGCAGGTACCCTTAAAAACATGTTTTAAACATAATGAACGGTTCAGATCATCAAAATAAAGGATCCCTCATTAGAAGCGCGGACTATATATGTATGAGTGAGCTTCTAATAAGGGATCCCCTATTTTGCTACGGTGTGGACCTCCTACTTCTTGATCAAATTATGATGATCTGAACCGTTCAATGTGTTCAAAACGTGTTTTTAAGGGTACCCGTAAGAGATCGGCTCAAAATAATATCCGGAAAGTCTTTGATCCGTTCAATTTTTCATAAAGCTGTTCCTGTCAGCATTTATCAAAAACTGTTTAGATCAAGCTCTTCTCGATATTATTTCGAGCCGATTTCTTGCAGGTACCCTTAAAAACATGTTTTAAACATAATGAACGGTTCAGATCATCAAAATAAAGGATCCCTCATTAGAAGCGCGGACTATATATGTATGAGTGAGCTTCTAATAAGGGATCCCCTATTTTGCTACGGTGTGGACCTCCTACTTCTTGATCAAATTATGATGATCTGAACCGTTCAATGTGTTCAAAACGTGTTTTTAAGGGTACCCGTAAGAGATCGGCTCAAAATAATATCCGGAAAGTCTTTGATCCGTTCAATTTTTCATAAAGCTGTTCCTGTCAGCATTTATCAAAAACTGTTTAGATCAAGCTCTTCTCGATATTATTTCGAGCCGATTTCTTGCAGGTACCCTTAAAAACATGTTTTAAACATAATGAACGGTTCAGATCATCAAAATAAAGGATCCCTCATTAGAAGCGCGGACTATATATGTATGAGTGAGCTTCTAATAAGGGATCCCCTATTTTGCTACGGTGTGGACCTCCTACTTCTTGATCAAATTATGATGATCTGAACCGTTCAATGTGTTCAAAACGTGTTTTTAAGGGTACCCGTAAGAGATCGGCTCAAAATAATATCCGGAAAGTCTTTGATCCGTTCAATTTTTCATAAAACTGTTCCTGTCAGCATTTATCAAAAACTGTTTAGATCAAGCTCTTCTCGATATTATTTCGAGCCGATTTCTTGCAGGTACCCTTAAAAACATGTTTTAAACATAATGAACGGTTCAGATCATCAAAATAAAGGATCCCTCATTAGAAGCGCGGACTATATATGTATGAGTGAGCTTCTAATAAGGGATCCCCTATTTTGCTACGGTGTGGACCTCCTACTTCTTGATCAAATTATGATGATCTGAACCGTTCAATGTGTTCAAAACGTGTTTTTAAGGGTACCCGTAAGAGATCGGCTCAAAATAATATCCGGAAAGTCTTTGATCCGTTCAATTTTTCATAAAGCTGTTCCTGTCAGCATTTATCAAAAACTGTTTAGATCAAGCTCTTCTCGATATTATTTCGAGCCGATTTCTTGCAGGTACCCTTAAAAACATGTTTTAAACATAATGAACGGTTCAGATCATCAAAATAAAGGATCCCTCATTAGAAGCGCGGACTATATATGTATGAGTGAGCTTCTAATAAGGGATCCCCTATTTTGCAACGGTGTGGACCTCCTACTTCTTGATCAAATTATGATGATCTGAACCGTTCAATGTGTTCAAAACGTGTTTTTAAGGGTACCCGTAAGAGATCGGCTCAAAATAATATCCGGAAAGTCTTTGATCCGTTCAATTTTTCATAAAGCTGTTCCTGTCAGCATTTATCAAAAACTGTTTAGATCAAGCTCTTCTCGATATTATTTCGAGCCGATTTCTTGCAGGTACCCTTAAAAACATGTTTTAAACATAATGAACGGTTCAGATCATCAAAATAAAGGATCCCTCATTAGAAGCGCAGACTATATATGTATGAGTGAGCTTCTAATAAGGGATCCCCTATTTTGCTACGGTGTGGACCTCCTACTTCTTGATCAAATTATGATGATCTGAACCGTTCAATGTGTTCAAAACGTGTTTTTAAGGGTACCCGTAAGAGATCGGCTCAAAATAATATCCGGAAAGTCTTTGATCCGTTCAATTTTTCATAAAGCTGTTCCTGTCAGCATTTATCAAAAACTGTTTAGATCAAGCTCTTCTCGATATTATTTCGAGCCGATTTCTTGCAGGTACCCTTAAAAACATGTTTTAAACATAATGAACGGTTCAGATCATCAAAATAAAGGATCCCACATTAGAAGCGCGGACTATATATGTATGAGTGAGCTTCTAATAAGGGATCCCCTATTTTGCTACGGTGTGGACCTCCTACTTCTTGATCAAATTATGATGATCTGAACCGTTCAATGTGTTTAAAACGTGTTTTTAAGGGTACCCGTAAGAGATCGGCTCAAAATAATATCCGGAAAGTCTTTGATCCGTTCAATTTTTCATAAAGCTGTTCCTGTCAGCATTTATCAAAAACTGTTTAGATCAAGCTCTTCTCGATATTATTTCGAGCCGATTTCTTGCAGGTACCCTTAAAAACATGTTTTAAACATAATGAACGGTTCAGATCATCAAAATAAAGGATCCCTCATTAGAAGCGCGGACTATATATGTATGAGTGAGCTTCTAATAAGGGATCCCCAATTTTGCTACGGTGTGGACCTCCGACTTCTTGATCAAATTATGATGATCTGAACCGTTCAATGTGTTCAAAACGTGTTTTTAAGGGTACCCGTAAGAGATCGGCTCAAAATAATATCCGGAAAGTCTTTGATCCGTTCAATTTTTCATAAAGCTGTTCCTGTCAGCATTTATCAAAAACTGTTTAGATCAAGCTCTTCTCGATATTATTTCGAGCCGATTTCTTGCAGGTACCCTTAAAAACATGTTTTAAACATAATGAACGGTTCAGATCATCAAAATAAAGGATCCCTCATTAGAAGCGCGGACTATATATGTATGAGTGAGCTTCTAATAAGGGATCCCCTATTTTGCTACGGTGTGGACCTCCTACTTCTTGATCAAATTATGATGATCTGAACCGTTCAATGTGTTCAAAACGTGTTTTTAAGGGTACCCGTAAGAGATCGGCTCAAAATAATATCCGGAAAGTCTTTGATCCGTTCAATTTTTCATAAAGCTGTTCCTGTCAGCATTTATCAAAAACTGTTTAGATCAAGCTCTTCTCGATATTATTTCGAGCCGATTTCTTGCAGGTACCCTTAAAAACATGTTTTAAACATAATGAACGGTTCAGATCATCAAAATAAAGGATCCCTCATTAGAAGCGCGGACTATATATGTATGAGTGAGCTTCTAATAAGGGATCCCCTATTTTGCTACGGTGTGGACCTCCTACTTCTTGATCAAATTATGATGATCTGAACCGTTCAATGTGTTCAAAACGTGTTTTTAAGGGTACCCGTAAGAGATCGGCTCAAAATAATATCCGGAAAGTCTTTGATCCGTTCAATTTTTCATAAAGCTGTTCCTGTCAGCATTTATCAAAAACTGTTTAGATCAAGCTCTTCTCGATATTATTTCGAGCCGATTTCTTGCAGGTACCCTTAAAAACATGTTTTAAACATAATGAACGGTTCAGATCATCAAAATAAAGGATCCCTCATTAGAAGCGCGGACTATATATGTATGAGTGAGCTTCTAATAAGGGATCCCCTATTTTGCTACGGTGTGGACCTCCTACTTCTTGATCAAATTATGATGATCTGAACCGTTCAATGTGTTCAAAACGTGTTTTTAAGGGTACCCGTAAGAGATCGGCTCAAAATAATATCCGGAAAGTCTTTGATCCGTTCAATTTTTCATAAAGCTGTTCCTGTCAGCATTTATCAAAAACTGTTTAGATCAAGCTCTTCTCGATATTATTTCGAGCCGATTTCTTGCAGGTACCCTTAAAAACATGTTTTAAACATAATGAACGGTTCAGATCATCAAAATAAAGGATCCCTCATAAGAAGCGCGGACTATATATGTATGAGTGAGCTTCTAATAAGGGATCCCCTATTTTGCTACGGTGTGGACCTCCTACTTCTTGATCAAATTATGATGATCTGAACCGTTCAATGAGTTCAAAACGTGTTTTTAAGGGTACCCGTAAGAGATCGGCTCAAAATAATATCCGGAAAGTCTTTGATCCGTTCAATTTTTCATAAAACTGTTCCTGTCAGCATTTATCAAAAACTGTTTAGATCAAGCTCTTCTCGATATTATTTCGAGCCGATTTCTTGCAGGTACCCTTAAAAACATGTTTTAAACATAATGAACGGTTCAGATCATCAAAATAAAGGATCCCTCATTAGAAGCGCGGACTATATATGTATGAGTGAGCTTCTAATAAGGGATCCCCTATTTTGCTACGGTGTGGACCTCCTACTTCTTCATCAAATTATGATGATCTGAACCGTTCAATGAGTTCAAAACGTGTTTTTAAGGGTACCCGTAAGAGATCGGCTCAAAATAATATCCGGAAAGTCTTTGATCCGTTCAATTTTTCATAAAACTGTTCCTGTCAGCATTTATCAAAAACTGTTTAGATCAAGCTCTTCTCGATATTATTTCGAGCCGATTTCTTGCAGGTACCCTTAAAAACATGTTTTAAACATAATGAACGGTTCAGATCATCAAAATAAAGGATCCCTCATTAGAAGCGCGGACTATATATGTATGAGCGAGCTTCTAATAAGGGATCCCCTATTTTGCTACGGTGTGGACCTCCTACTTCTTGATCAAATTATGATGATCTGAACCGTTCAATGTGTTCAAAACGTGTTTTTAAGGGTACCCGTAAGAGATCGGCTCAAAATAATATCCGGAAAGTCTTTGATCCGTTCAATTTTTCATAAAACTGTTCCTGTCAGCATTTATCAAAAACTGTTTAGATCAAGCTCTTCTCGATATTATTTCGAGCCGATTTCTTGCAGGTACCCTTAAAAACATGTTTTAAACATAATGAACGGTTCAGATCATCAAAATAAAGGATCCCTCATTAGAAGCGCGGACTATATATGTATGAGTGAGCTTCTAATAAGGGATCCCCTATTTTGCTACGGTGTGGACCTCCTACTTCTTGATCAAATTATGATGATCTGAACCGTTCAATGTGTTCAAAACGTGTTTTTAAGGGTACCCGTAAGAGATCGGCTCAAAATAATATCCGGAAAGTCTTTGATCCGTTCAATTTTTCATAAAGCTGTTCCTGTCAGCATTTATCAAAAACTGTTTAGATCAAGCTCTTCTCGATATTATTTCGAGCCGATTTCTTGCAGGTACCCTTAAAAACATGTTTTAAACATAATGAACGGTTCAGATCATCAAAATAAAGGATCCCTCATTAGAAGCGCGGACTATATATGTATGAGTGAGCTTCTAATAAGGGATCCCCTATTTTGCTACGGTGTGGACCTCCTACTTCTTGATCAAATTATGATGATCTGAACCGTTCAATGTGTTCAAAACGTGTTTTTAAGGGTACCCGTAAGAGATCGGCTCAAAATAATATCCGGAAAGTCTTTGATCCGTTCAATTTTTCATAAAGCTGTTCCTGTCAGCATTTATCAAAAACTATTTAGATCAAGCTCTTCTCGATATTATTTCGAGCCGATTTCTTGCAGGTACCCTTAAAAACATGTTTTAAACATAATGAACGGTTCAGATCATCAAAATAAAGGATCCCTCATTAGAAGCGCGGACTATATATGTATGAGTGAGCTTCTAATAAGGGATCCCCTATTTTGCTACGGTGTGGACCTCCTACTTCTTGATCAAATTATGATGATCTGAACCGTTCAATGTGTTCAAAACGTGTTTTTAAGGGTACCCGTAAGAGATCGGCTCAAAATAATATCCGGAAAGTCTTTGATCCGTTCAATTTTTCATAAAGCTGTTCCTGTCAGCATTTATCAAAAACTGTTTAGATCAAGCTCTTCTCGATATTATTTCGAGCCGATTTCTTGCAGGTACCCTTAAAAACATGTTTTAAACATAATGAACGGTTCAGATCATCAAAATAAAGGATCCCTCATTAGAAGCGCGGACTATATATGTATGAGTGAGCTTCTAATAAGGGATCCCCTATTTTGCTACGGTGTGGACCTCCTACTTCTTGATCAAATTATGATGATCTGAACCGTTCAATGTGTTCAAAACGTGTTTTTAAGGGTACCCATAAGAGATCGGCTCAAAATAATATCCGGAAAGTCTTTGATCCGTTCAATTTTTCATAAAGCTGTTCCTGTCAGCATTTATCAAAAACTGTTTAGATCAAGCTCTTCTCGATATTATTTCGAGCCGATTTCTTGCAGGTACCCTTAAAAACATGTTTTAAACATAATGAACGGTTCAGATCATCAAAATAAAGGATCCCTCATTAGAAGCGCGGACTATATATGTATGAGTGAGCTTCTAATAAGGGATCCCCTATTTTGCTACGGTGTGGACCTCCTACTTCTTGATCAAATTATGATGATCTGAACCGTTCAATGTGTTCAAAACGTGTTTTTAAGGGTACCCGTAAGAGATCGGCTCAAAATAATATCCGGAAAGTCTTTGATCCGTTCAATTTTTCATAAAGCTGTTCCTGTCAGCATTTATCAAAAACTGTTTAGATCAAGCTCTTCTCGATATTATTTCGAGCCGATTTCTTGCAGGTACCCTTAAAAACATGTTTTAAACATAATGAACGGTTCAGATCATCAAAATAAAGGATCCCTCATTAGAAGCGCGGACTATATATGTATGAGTGAGCTTCTAATAAGGGATCCCCTATTTTGCTACGGTGTGGACCGCCTACTTCTTGATCAAATTATGATGATCTGAACCGTTCAATGTGTTCAAAACGTGTTTTTAAGGGTACCCGTAAGAGATCGGCTCAAAATAATATCCGGAAAGTCTTTGATCCGTTCAATTTTTCATAAAACTGTTCCTGTCAGCATTTATCAAAAACTGTTTAGATCAAGCTCTTCTCGATATTATTTCGAGCCGATTTCTTGCAGGTACCCTTAAAAACATGTTTTAAACATAATGAACGGTTCAGATCATCAAAATAAAGGATCCCTCATTAGAAGCGCGGACTATATATGTATGAGTGAGCTTCTAATAAGGGATCCCCTATTTTGCTACGGTGTGGACCTCCTACTTCTTGATTAAATTATGATGATCTGAACCGTTCAATGTGTTCAAAACGTGTTTTTAAGGGTACCCGTAAGAGATCGGCTCAAAATAATATCCGGAAAGTCTTTGATCCGTTCAATTTTTCATAAAACTGTTCCTGTCAGCATTTATCAAAAACTGTTTAGATCAAGCTCTTCTCGATATTATTTCGAGCCGATTTCTTGCAGGTACCCTTAAAAACATGTTTTAAACATAATGAACGGTTCAGATCATCAAAATAAAGGATCCCTCATTAGAAGCGCGGACTATATATGTATGAGTTAGCTTCTAATAAGGGATCGCCTATTTTGCTACGGTGTGGACCTCCTACTTCTTGATCAAATTATGATGATCTGAACCGTTCAATGTGTTCAAAACGTGTTTTTAACGGTACCCGTAAGAGATCGGCTCAAAATAATATCCGGAAAGTCTTTGATCCGTTCAATTTTTCATAAAACTGTTCCTGTCAGCATTTATCAAAAACTGTTTAGATCAAGCTCTTCTCGATATTATTTCGAGCCGATTTCTTGCAGGTACCCTTAAAAACATGTTTTAAACATAATGAACGGTTCAGATCATCAAAATAAAGGATCCCTCATAAGAAGCGCGGACTATATATGTATGAGTGAGCTTCTAATAAGGGATCCCCTATTTTGCTACGGTGTGGACCTCCTACTTCTTGATCAAATTATGATGATCTGAACCGTTCAATGAGTTCAACACGTGTTTTTAAGGATACCCGTAAGAGATCGGCTCAAAATAATATCCGGAAAGTCTTTGATCCGTTCAATTTTTCATAAAACTGTTCCTGTCAGCATTTATCAAAAACTGTTTAGATCAAGCTCTTCTCGATATTATTTCGAGCCGATTTCTTGCAGGTACCCTTAAAAACATGTTTTAAACATAATGAACGGTTCAGATCATCAAAATAAAGGATCCCTCATTAGAAGCGCGGACTATATATGTATGAGTGAGCTTCTAATAAGGGATCCCCTATTTTGCTACGGTGTGGACCTCCTACTTCTTCATCAAATTATGATGATCTGAACCGTTCAATGTGTTTAAAACGTGTTTTTAAGGGTACCCGTAAGAGATCGGCTCAAAATAATATCCGGAAAGTCTTTGATCCGTTCAATTTTTCATAAAACTGTTCCTGTCAGCATTTATCAAAAACTGTTTAGATCAAGCTCTTCTCGATATTATTTCGAGCCGATTTCTTGCAGGTACCCTTAAAAACATGTTTTAAACATAATGAACGGTTCAGATCATCAAAATAAAGGATCCCTCATTAGAAGCGCGGACTATATATGTATGAGTGAGCTTCTAATAAGGGATCCCCTATTTTGCTACGGTGTGGACCTCCTACTTCTTGATCAAATTATGATGATCTGAACCGTTCAATGTGTTCAAAACGTGTTTTTAAGGGTACCCGTAAGAGATCGGCTCAAAATAATATCCGGAAAGTCTTTGATCCGTTCAATTTTTCATAAAGCTGTTCCTGTCAGCATTTATCAAAAACTGTTTAGATCAAGCTCTTCTCGATATTATTTCGAGCCGATTTCTTGCAG
Organism: Arctostaphylos glauca; assembly: GCA_019985065.2. Lineage (NCBI taxonomy): Eukaryota > Viridiplantae > Streptophyta > Magnoliopsida > Ericales > Ericaceae > Arctostaphylos > Arctostaphylos glauca. Next base: position 114,501 of record JAHSPW020000087.1, on the reverse strand, counting down.
GTACCCTTAAAAACATGTTTTAAACATAATGAACGGTTCAGATCATCAAAATAAAGGATCCCTCATTAGAAGCGCGGACTATATATGTATGAGTGAGCTTCTAATAAGGGATCCCCTATTTTGCTACGGTGTGGACCTCCTACTTCTTGATCAAATTATGATGATCTGAACCGTTCAATGTGTTCAAAACGTGTTTTTAAGGGTACCCGTAAGAGATCGGCTCAAAATAATATCCGGAAAGTCTTTGATCCGTTCAATTTTTCATAAAGCTGTTCCTGTCAGCATTTATCAAAAACTGTTTAGATCAAGCTCTTCTCGATATTATTTCGAGCCGATTTCTTGCAGGTACCCTTAAAAACATGTTTTAAACATAATGAACGGTTCAGATCATCAAAATAAAGGATCCCTCATTAGAAGCGCGGACTATATATGTATGAGTGAGCTTCTAATAAGGGATCCCCTATTTTGCTACGGTGTGGACCTCCTACTTCTTGATCAAATTATGATGATCTGAACCGTTCAATGTGTTCAAAACGTGTTTTTAAGGGTACCCGTAAGAGATCGGCTCAAAATAATATCCGGAAAGTCTTTGATCCGTTCAATTTTTCATAAAGCTGTTCCTGTCAGCATTTATCAAAAACTGTTTAGATCAAGCTCTTCTCGATATTATTTCGAGCCGATTTCTTGCAGGTACCCTTAAAAACATGTTTTAAACATAATGAACGGTTCAGATCATCAAAATAAAGGATCCCTCATTAGAAGCGCGGACTATATATGTATGAGTGAGCTTCTAATAAGGGATCCCCTATTTTGCTACGGTGTGGACCTCCTACTTCTTGATCAAATTATGATGATCTGAACCGTTCAATGTGTTCAAAACGTGTTTTTAAGGGTACCCATAAGAGATCGGCTCAAAATAATATCCGGAAAGTCTTTGATCCGTTCAATTTTTCATAAAGCTGTTCCTGTCAGCATTTATCAAAAACTGTTTAGATCAAGCTCTTCTCGATATTATTTCGAGCCGATTTCTTGCAGGTACCCTTAAAAACATGTTTTAAACATAATGAACGGTTCAGATCATCAAAATAAAGGATCCCTCATTAGAAGCGCGGACTATATATCTATGAGTGAGCTTCTAATAAGGGATCCCCTATTTTGCTACGGTGTGGACCTCCTACTTCTTGATCAAATTATGATGATCTGAACCGTTCAATGTGTTCAAAACGTGTTTTTAAGGGTACCCGTAAGAGATCGGCTCAAAATAATATCCGGAAAGTCTTTGATCCGTTCAATTTTTCATAAAGCTGTTCCTGTCAGCATTTATCAAAAACTGTTTAGATCAAGCTCTTCTCGATATTATTTCGAGCCGATTTCTTGCAGGTACCCTTAAAAACATGTTTTAAACATAATGAACGGTTCAGATCATCAAAATAAAGGATCCCTCATTAGAAGCGCGGACTATATATGTATGAGTGAGCTTCTAATAAGGGATCCCCTATTTTGCTACGGTGTGGACCGCCTACTTCTTGATCAAATTATGATGATCTGAACCGTTCAATGTGTTCAAAACTTGTTTTTAAGTGTACCCGTAAGAGATCGGCTCAAAATAATATCCGGAAAGTCTTTGATCCGTTCAATTTTTCATAAAACTGTTCCTGTCAGCATTTATCAAAAACTGTTTAGATCAAGCTCTTCTCGATATTATTTCGAGCCGATTTCTTGCAGGTACCCTTAAAAACATGTTTTAAACATAATGAACGGTTCAGATCATCAAAATAAAGGATCCCTCATTAGAAGCGCGGACTATATATGTATGAGTGAGCTTCTAATAAGGGATCCCCTATTTTGCTACGGTGTGGACCTCCTACTTCTTGATTAAATTATGATGATCTGAACCGTTCAATGTGTTCAAAACGTGTTTTTAAGGGTACCCGTAAGAGATCGGCTCAAAATAATATCCGGAAAGTCTTTGATCCGTTCAATTTTTCATAAAACTGTTCCTGTCAGCATTTATCAAAAACTGTTTAGATCAAGCTCTTCTCGATATTATTTCGAGCCGATTTCTTGCAGGTACCCTTAAAAACATGTTTTAAACATAATGAACGGTTCAGATCATCAAAATAAAGGATCCCTCATTAGAAGCGCGGACTATATATGTATGAGTGAGCTTCTAATAAGGGATCCCCTATTTTGCTACGGTGTGGACCTCCTACTTCTTGATCAAATTATGATGATCTGAACCGTTCAATGTGTTCAAAACGTGTTTTTAACGGTACCCGTAAGAGATCGGCTCAAAATAATATCCGGAAAGTCTTTGATCCGTTCAATTTTTCATAAAACTGTTCCTGTCAGCATTTATCAAAAACTGTTTAGATCAAGCTCTTCTCGATATTATTTCGAGCCGATTTCTTGCAGGTACCCTTAAAAACATGTTTTAAACATAATGAACGGTTCAGATCATCAAAATAAAGGATCCCTCATAAGAAGCGCGGACTATATATGTATGAGTGAGCTTCTAATAAGGGATCCCCTATTTTGCTACGGTGTGGACCTCCTACTTCTTGATCAAATTATGATGATCTGAACCGTTCAATGAGTTCAACACGTGTTTTTAAGGGTACCCGTAAGAGATCGGCTCAAAATAATATCCGGAAAGTCTTTGATCCGTTCAATTTTTCATAAAACTGTTCCTGTCAGCATTTATCAAAAACTGTTTAGATCAAGCTCTTCTCGATATTATTTCGAGCCGATTTCTTGCAGGTACCCTTAAAAACATGTTTTAAACATAATGAACGGTTCAGATCATCAAAATAAAGGATCCCTCATTAGAAGCGCGGACTATATATGTATGAGTGAGCTTCTAATAAGGGATCCCCTATTTTGCTACGGTGTGGACCTCCTACTTCTTCATCAAATTATGATGATCTGAACCGTTCAATGAGTTCAAAACGTGTTTTTAAGGGTACCCGTAAGAGATCGGCTCAAAATAATATCCGGAAAGTCTTTGATCCGTTCAATTTTTCATAAAACTGTTCCTGTCAGCATTTATCAAAAACTGTTTAGATCAAGCTCTTCTCGATATTATTTCGAGCCGATTTCTTGCAGGTACCCTTAAAAACATGTTTTAAACATAATGAACGGTTCAGATCATCAAAATAAAGGATCCCTCATTAGAAGCGCGGACTATATATGTATGAGTGAGCTTCTAATAAGGGATCCCCTATTTTGCTACGGTGTGGACCTCCTACTTCTTGATCAAATTATGATGATCTGAACCGTTCAATGTGTTCAAAACGTGTTTTTAAGGGTACCCGTAAGAGATCGGCTCAAAATAATATCCGGAAAGTCTTTGATCCGTTCAATTTTTCATAAAGCTGTTCCTGTCAGCATTTATCAAAAACTGTTTAGATCAAGCTCTTCTCGATATTATTTCGAGCCGATTTCTTGCAGGTACCCTTAAAAACATGTTTTAAACATAATGAACAGTTCAGATCATCAAAATAAAGGATCCCTCATTAGAAGCGCGGACTATATATGTATGAGTGAGCTTCTAATAAGGGATCCCCTATTTTGCTACGGTGTGGACCTCCTACTTCTTGATCAAATTATGATGATCTGAACCGTTCAATGTGTTCAAAACGTGTTTTTAAGGGTACCCGTAAGAGATCGGCTCAAAATAATATCCGGAAAGTCTTTGATCCGTTCAATTTTTCATAAAACTGTTCCTGTCAGCATTTATCAAAAACTGTTTAGATCAAGCTCTTCTCGATATTATTTCGAGCCGATTTCTTGCAGGTACCCTTAAAAACATGTTTTAAACATAATGAACGGTTCAGATCATCAAAATAAAGGATCCCTCATTAGAAGCGCGGACTATATATGTATGAGTGAGCTTCTAATAAGGGATCCCCTATTTTGCTACGGTGTGGACCTCCTACTTCTTGATCAAATTATGATGATCTGAACCGTTCAATGTGTTCAAAACGTGTTTTTAAGGGTACCCGTAAGAGATCGGCTCAAAATAATATCCGGAAAGTCTTTGATCCGTTCAATTTTTCATAAAACTGTTCCTGTCAGCATTTATCAAAAACTGTTTAGATCAAGCTCTTCTCGATATTATTTCGAGCCGATTTCTTGCAGGTACCCTTAAAAACATGTTTTAAACATAATGAACGGTTCAGATCATCAAAATAAAGGATCCCTCATTAGAAGCGCGGACTATATATGTATGAGTGAGCTTCTAATAAGGGATCCCCTATTTTGCTACGGTGTGGACCTCCTACTTCTTGATCAAATTATGATGATCTGAACCGTTCAATGTGTTCAAAACGTGTTTTTAAGGGTACCCGTAAGAGATCGGCTCAAAATAATATCCGGAAAGTCTTTGATCCGTTCAATTTTTCATAAAACTGTTCCTGTCAGCATTTATCAAAAACTGTTTAGATCAAGCTCTTCTCGATATTATTTCGAGCCGATTTCTTGCAGGTACCCTTAAAAACATGTTTTAAACATAATGAACGGTTCAGATCATCAAAATAAAGGATCCCTCATTAGAAGCGCGGACTATATATGTATGAGTGCGCTTCTAATAAGGGATCCCCTATTTTGCTATGGTGTGGACCTCCTACTTCTTGATCAAATTATGATGATCTGAACCGTTCAATGTGTTCAAAACGTGTTTTTAAGGGTACCCGTAAGAGATCGGCTCAAAATAATATCCGGAAAGTCTTTGATCCGTTCAATTTTTCATAAAACTGTTCCTGTCAGCATTTTTCAAAAACTGTTTAGATCAAGCTCTTCTCGATATTATTTCGAGCCGATTTCTTGCAGGTACCCTTAAAAACATGTTTTAAACATAATGAACGGTTCAGATCATCAAAATAAAGGATCCCTCATTAGAAGCGCGGACTATATATGTATGAGTGCGCTTCTAATAAGGGATCCCCTATTTTGCTACGGTGTGGACCTCCTACTTCTTGATCAAATTATGATGATCTGAACCGTTCAATGTGTTCAAAACGTGTTTTTAAGGGTACCCGTAAGAGATCGGCTCAAAATAATATCCGGAAAGTCTTTGATCCGTTCAATTTTTCATAAAACTGTTCCTGTCAGCCTTTATCAAAAACTGTTTAGATCAAGCTCTTCTCGATATTATTTCGAGCCGATTTCTTGCAGGTACCCTTAAAAACATGTTTTAAACATAATGAACGGTTCAGATCATCAAAATAAAGGATCCCTCATTAGAAGCGCGGACTATATATGTATGAGTGAGCTTCTAATAAGGGATCCCCTATTTTGCTACGGTGTGGACCTCCTACTTCTTGATCAAATTATGATGATCTGAACCGTTCAATGTGTTCAAAACGTGTTTTTAACGGTACCCGTAAGAGATCGGCTCAAAATAATATCCGGAAAGTCTTTGATCCGTTCAATTTTTCATAAAACTGTTCCTGTCAGCATTTATCAAAAACTGTTTAGATCAAGCTCTTCTCGATATTATTTCGAGCCGATTTCTTGCAGGTACCCTTAAAAACATGTTTTAAACATAATGAACGGTTCAGATCATCAAAATAAAGGATCCCTCATAAGAAGCGCGGACTATATATGTATGAGTGAGCTTCTAATAAGGGATCCCCTATTTTGCTACGGTGTGGACCTCCTACTTCTTGATCAAATTATGATGATCTGAACCGTTCAATGAGTTCAACACGTGTTTTTAAGGGTACCCGTAAGAGATCGGCTCAAAATAATATCCGGAAAGTCTTTGATCCGTTCAATTTTTCATAAAACTGTTCCTGTCAGCATTTATCAAAAACTGTTTAGATCAAGCTCTTCTCGATATTATTTCGAGCCGATTTCTTGCAGGTACCCTTAAAAACATGTTTTAAACATAATGAACGGTTCAGATCATCAAAATAAAGGATCCCTCATTAGAAGCGCGGACTATATATGTATGAGTGAGCTTCTAATAAGGGATCCCCTATTTTGCTACGGTGTGGACCTCCTACTTCTTCATCAAATTATGATGATCTGAACCGTTCAATGAGTTCAAAACGTGTTTTTAAGGGTACCCGTAAGAGATCGGCTCAAAATAATATCCGGAAAGTCTTTGATCCGTTCAATTTTTCATAAAACTGTTCCTGTCAGCATTTATCAAAAACTGTTTAGATCAAGCTCTTCTCGATATTATTTCGAGCCGATTTCTTGCAGGTACCCTTAAAAACATGTTTTAAACATAATGAACGGTTCAGATCATCAAAATAAAGGATCCCTCATTAGAAGCGCGGACTATATATGTATGAGTGAGCTTCTAATAAGGGATCCCCTATTTTGCTACGGTGTGGACCTCCTACTTCTTGATCAAATTATGATGATCTGAACCGTTCAATGTGTTCAAAACGTGTTTTTAAGGGTACCCGTAAGAGATCGGCTCAAAATAATATCCGGAAAGTCTTTGATCCGTTCAATTTTTCATAAAACTGTTCCTGTCAGCATTTATCAAAAACTGTTTAGATCAAGCTCTTCTCGATATTATTTCGAGCCGATTTCTTGCAGGTACCCTTAAAAACATGTTTTAAACATAATGAACGGTTCAGATCATCAAAATAAAGGATCCCTCATTAGAAGCGCGGACTATATATGTATGAGTGCGCTTCTAATAAGGGATCCCCTATTTTGCTATGGTGTGGACCTCCTACTTCTTGATCAAATTATGATGATCTGAACCGTTCAATGTGTTCAAAACGTGTTTTTAAGGGTACCCGTAAGAGATCGGCTCAAAATAATATCCGGAAAGTCTTTGATCCGTTCAATTTTTCATAAAACTGTTCCTGTCAGCATTTATCAAAAACTGTTTAGATCAAGCTCTTCTCGATATTATTTCGAGCCGATTTCTTGCAGGTACCCTTAAAAACATGTTTTAAACATAATGAACGGTTCAGATCATAAAAATAAAGGATCCCTCATAAGAAGCGCGGACTATATATGTATGAGTGAGCTTCTAATAAGGGATCCCCTATTTTGCTACGGTGTGGACCTCCTACTTCTTGATCAAATTATGATGATCTGAACCGTTCAATGAGTTCAACACGTGTTTTTAAGGGTACCCGTAAGAGATCGGCTCAAAATAATATCCGGAAAGTCTTTGATCCGTTCAATTTTTCATAAAACTGTTCCTGTCAGCATTTATCAAAAACTGTTTAGATCAAGCTCTTCTCGATATTATTTCGAGCCGATTTCTTGCAGGTACCCTTAAAAACATGTTTTAAACATAATGAACGGTTCAGATCATCAAAATAAAGGATCCCTCATTAGAAGCGCGGACTATATATGTATGAGTGAGCTTCTAATAAGGGATCCCCTATTTTGCTACGGTGTGGACCTCCTACTTCTTGATCAAATTATGATGATCTGAACCGTTCAATGTGTTCAAAACGTGTTTTTAAGGGTACCCGTAAGAGATCGGCTCAAAATAATATCCGGAAAGTCTTTGATCCGTTCAATTTTTCATAAAACTGTTCCTGTCAGCATTTATCAAAAACTGTTTAGATCAAGCTCTTCTCGATATTATTTCGAGCCGATTTCTTGCAGGTACCCTTAAAAACATGTTTTAAACATAATGAACGGTTCAGATCATCAAAATAAAGGATCCCTCATTAGAAGCGCGGACTATATATGTATGAGTGAGCTTCTAATAAGGGATCCCCTATTTTGCTACGGTGTGGACCTCCTACTTCTTGATCAAATTATGATGATCTGAACCGTTCAATGTGTTCAAAACGTGTTTTTAAGGGTACCCGTAAGAGATCGGCTCAAAATAATATCCGGAAAGTCTTTGATCCGTTCAATTTTTCATAAAACTGTTCCTGTCAGCATTTATCAAAAACTGTTTAGATCAAGCTCTTCTCGATATTATTTCGAGCCGATTTCTTGCAGGTACCCTTAAAAACATGTTTTAAACATAATGAACGGTTCAGATCATCAAAATAAAGGATCCCTCATTAGAAGCGCGGACTATATATGTATGAGTGAGCTTCTAATAAGGGATCCCCTATTTTGCTACGGTGTGGACCTCCTACTTCTTGATCAAATTATGATGATCTGAACCGTTCAATGTGTTCAAAACGTGTTTTTAAGGGTACCCGTAAGAGATCGGCTCAAAATAATATCCGGAAAGTCTTTGATCCGTTCAATTTTTCATAAAACTGTTCCTGTCAGCATTTATCAAAAACTGTTTAGATCAAGCTCTTCTCGATATTATTTCGAGCCGATTTCTTGCAGGTACCCTTAAAAACATGTTTTAAACATAATGAACGGTTCAGATCATCAAAATAAAGGATCCCTCATTAGAAGCGCGGACTATATATGTATGAGTGAGCTTCTAATAAGGGATCCCCTATTTTGCTACGGTGTGGACCTCCTACTTCTTGATCAAATTATGATGATCTGAACCGTTCAATGTGTTCAAAACGTGTTTTTAAGGGTACCCGTAAGAGATCGGCTCAAAATAATATCCGGAAAGTCTTTGATCCGTTCAATTTTTCATAAAACTGTTCCTGTCAGCATTTATCAAAAACTGTTTAGATCAAGCTCTTCTCGATATTATTTCGAGCCGATTTCTTGCAGGTACCCTTAAAAACATGTTTTAAACATAATGAACGGTTCAGATCATCAAAATAAAGGATCCCTCATTAGAAGCGCGGACTATATATGTATGAGTGCGCTTCTAATAAGGGATCCCCTATTTTGCTATGGTGTGGACCTCCTACTTCTTGATCAAATTATGATGATCTGAACCGTTCAATGTGTTCAAAACGTGTTTTTAAGGGTACCCGTAAGAGATCGGCTCAAAATAATATCCGGAAAGTCTTTGATCCGTTCAATTTTTCATAAAACTGTTCCTGTCAGCATTTATCAAAAACTGTTTAGATCAAGCTCTTCTCGATATTATTTCGAGCCGATTTCTTGCAGGTACCCTTAAAAACATGTTTTAAACATAATGAACGGTTCAGATCATAAAAATAAAGGATCCCTCATAAGAAGCGCGGACTATATATGTATGAGTGAGCTTCTAATAAGGGATCCCCTATTTTGCTACGGTGTGGACCTCCTACTTCTTGATCAAATTATGATGATCTGAACCGTTCAATGAGTTCAACACGTGTTTTTAAGGGTACCCGTAAGAGATCGGCTCAAAATAATATCCGGAAAGTCTTTGATCCGTTCAATTTTTCATAAAACTGTTCCTGTCAGCATTTATCAAAAACTGTTTAGATCAAGCTCTTCTCGATATTATTTCGAGCCGATTTCTTGCAGGTACCCTTAAAAACATGTTTTAAACATAATGAACGGTTCAGATCATCAAAATAAAGGATCCCTCATTAGAAGCGCGGACTATATATGTATGAGTGAGCTTCTAATAAGGGATCCCCTATTTTGCTACGGTGTGGACCTCCTACTTCTTCATCAAATTATGATGATCTGAACCGTTCAATGAGTTCAAAACGTGTTTTTAAGGGTACCCGTAAGAGATCGGCTCAAAATAATATTCGGAAAGTCTTTGATCCGTTCAATTTTTCATAAAACTGTTCCTGTCAGCATTTATCAAAAACTGTTTAGATCAAGCTCTTCTCGATATTATTTCGAGCCGATTTCTTGCAGGTACCCTTAAAAACATGTTTTAAACATAATGAACGGTTCAGATCATCAAAATAAAGGATCCCTCATTAGAAGCGCGGACTATATATGTATGAGTGAGCTTCTAATAAGGGATCCCCTATTTTGCTACGGTGTGGACCTCCTACTTCTTGATCAAATTATGATGATCTGAACCGTTCAATGTGTTCAAAACGTGTTTTTAAGGGTACCCGTAAGAGATCGGCTCAAAATAATATCCGGAAAGTCTTTGATCCGTTCAATTTTTCATAAAGCTGTTCCTGTCAGCATTTATCAAAAACTGTTTAGATCAAGCTCTTCTCGATATTATTTCGAGCCGATTTCTTGCAGGTACCCTTAAAAACATGTTTTAAACATAATGAACGGTTCAGATCATCAAAATAAAGGATCCCTCATTAGAAGCGCGGACTATATATGTATGAGTGAGCTTCTAATAAGGGATCCCCTATTTTGCTACGGTGTGGACCTCCTACTTCTTGATCAAATTATGATGATCTGAACCGTTCAATGTGTTCAAAACGTGTTTTTAAGGTACCCGTAAGAGATCGGCTCAAAATAATATCCGGAAAGTCTTTGATCCGTTCAATTTTTCATAAAACTGTTCCTGTCAGCATTTATCAAAAACTGTTTAGATCAAGCTCTTCTCGATATTATTTCGAGCCGATTTCTTGCAGGTACCCTTAAAAACATGTTTTAAACATAATGAACGGATCAGATCATCAAAATAAAGGATCCCTCATTAGAAGCGCGGACTATATATGTATGAGTGAGCTTCTAATAAGGGATCCCCTATTTTGCTACGGTGTGGACCTCCTACTTCTTGATCAAATTATGATGATCTGAACCGTTCAATGTGTTCAAAACGTGTTTTTAAGGGTACCCGTAAGAGATCGGCTCAAAATAATATCCGGAAAGTCTTTGATCCGTTCAATTTTTCATAAAACTGTTCCTGTCAGCATTTATCAAAAACTGTTTAGATCAAGCTCTTCTCGATATTATTTCGAGCCGATTTCTTGCAGGTACCCTTAAAAACATGTTTTAAACATAATGAACGGTTCAGATCATCAAAATAAAGGATCCCTCATTAGAAGCGCGGACTATATATGTATGAGTGAGCTTCTAATAAGGGATCCCCTATTTTGCTACGGTGTGGACCTCCTACTTCTTGATCAAATTATGATGATCTGAACCGTTCAATGTGTTCAAAACGTGTTTTTAAGGGTACCCGTAAGAGATCGGCTCAAAATAATATCCGGAAAGTCTTTGATCCGTTCAATTTTTCATAAAACTGTTCCTGTCAGCATTTATCAAAAACTGTTTAGATCAAGCTCTTCTCGATATTATTTCGAGCCGATTTCTTGCAGGTACCCTTAAAAACATGTTTTAAACATAATGAACGGTTCAGATCATCAAAATAAAGGATCCCTCATTAGAAGCGCGGACTATATATGTATGAGTGCGCTTCTAATAAGGGATCCCCTATTTTGCTATGGTGTGGACCTCCTACTTCTTGATCAAATTATGATGATCTGAACCGTTCAATGTGTTCAAAACGTGTTTTTAAGGGTACCCGTAAGAGATCGGCTCAAAATAATATCCGGAAAGTCTTTGATCCGTTCAATTTTTCACAAAACTGTTCCTGTCAGCATTTTTCAAAAACTGTTTACATCAAGCTCTTCTCGATATTATTTCGAGCCGATTTCTTGCAGGTACCCTTAAAAACATGTTTTAAACATAATGAACGGTTCAGATCATCAAAATAAAGGATCCCTCATTAGAAGCGCGGACTATATATGTATGAGTGCGCTTCTAATAAGGGATCCCCTATTTTGCTACGGTGTGGACCTCCTACTTCTTGATCAAATTATGATGATCTGAACCGTTCAATGTGTTCAAAACGTGTTTTTAAGGGTACCCGTAAGAGATCGGCTCAAAATAATATCCGGAAAGTCTTTGATCCGTTCAATTTTTCATAAAACTGTTCCTGTCAGCATTTATCAAAAACTGTTTAGATTTAGCTCTTCTCGATATTATTTCGAGCCGATTTCTTGCAGGTACCCTTAAAAACATGTTTTAAACATAATGAACGGTTCAGATCATCAAAATAAAGGATCCCTCATTAGAAGCGCGGACTATATATGTATGAGTGAGCTTCTAATAAGGGATCCCCTATTTTGCTACGGTGTGGACCTCCTACTTCTTGATCAAATTATGATGATCTGAACCGTTCAATGTGTTCAAAACGTGTTTTTAAGGGTACCCGTAAGAGATCGGCTCAAAATAATATCCGGAAAGTCTTTGATCCGTTCAATTTTTCATAAAACTGTTCCTGTCAGCATTTATCAAAAACTGTTTAGATCAAGCTCTTCTCGATATTATTTCGAGCCGATTTCTTGCAGGTACCCTTAAAAACATGTTTTAAACATAATGAACGGTTCAGATCATCAAAATAAAGGATCCCTCATTAGAAGCGCGGACTATATATGTATGAGTGCGCTTCTAATAAGGGATCCCCTATTTTGCTATGGTGTGGACCTCCTACTTCTTGATCAAATTATGATGATCTGAACCGTTCAATGTGTTCAAAACGTGTTTTTAAGGGTACCCGTAAGAGATCGGCTCAAAATAATATCCGGAAAGTCTTTGATCCGTTCAATTTTTCACAAAACTGTTCCTGTCAGCATTTTTCAAAAACTGTTTACATCAAGCTCTTCTCGATATTATTTCGAGCCGATTTCTTGCAGGTACCCTTAAAAACATGTTTTAAACATAATGAACGGTTCAGATCATCAAAATAAAGGATCCCTCATTAGAAGCGCGGACTATATATGTATGAGTGCGCTTCTAATAAGGGATCCCCTATTTTGCTACGGTGTGGACCTCCTACTTCTTGATCAAATTATGATGATCTGAACCGTTCAATGTGTTCAAAACGTGTTTTTAAGGGTACCCGTAAGAGATCGGCTCAAAATAATATCCGGAAAGTCTTTGATCCGTTCAATTTTTCATAAAACTGTACCTGTCAGCATTTATCAAAAACTGTTTAGATTTAGCTCTTCTCGATATTATTTCGAGCCGATTTCTTGCAGGTACCCTTAAAAACATGTTTTAAACATAATGAACGGTTCAGATCATCAAAATAAAGGATCCCTCATTAGAAGCGCGGACTATATATGTATGAGTGAGCTTCTAATAAGGGATCCCCTATTTTGCTACGGTGTGGACCTCCTACTTCTTCATCAAATTATGATGATCTGAACCGTTCAATGAGTTCAAAACGTGTTTTTAAGGGTACCCGTAAGAGATCGGCTCAAAATAATATTCGGAAAGTCTTTGATCCGTTCAATTTTTCATAAAACTGTTCCTGTCAGCATTTATCAAAAACTGTTTAGATCAAGCTCTTCTCGATATTATTTCGAGCCGATTTCTTGCAGGTACCCTTAAAAACATGTTTTAAACATAATGAACGGTTCAGATCATCAAAATAAAGGATCCCTCATTAGAAGCGCGGACTATATATGTATGAGTGAGCTTCTAATAAGGGATCCCCTATTTTGCTACGGTGTGGACCTCCTACTTCTTGATCAAATTATGATGATCTGAACCGTTCAATGTGTTCAAAACGTGTTTTTAAGGGTACCCGTAAGAGATCGGCTCAAAATAATATCCGGAAAGTCTTTGATCCGTTCAATTTTTCATAAAGCTGTTCCTGTCAGCATTTATCAAAAACTGTTTAGATCAAGCTCTTCTCGATATTATTTCGAGCCGATTTCTTGCAGGTACCCTTAAAAACATGTTTTAAACATAATGAACGGTTCAGATCATCAAAATAAAGGATCCCTCATTAGAAGCGCGGACTATATATGTATGAGTGAGCTTCTAATAAGGGATCCCCTATTTTGCTACGGTGTGGACCTCCTACTTCTTGATCAAATTATGATGATCTGAACCGTTCAATGTGTTCAAAACGTGTTTTTAAGGGTACCCGTAAGAGATCGGCTCAAAATAATATCCGGAAAGTCTTTGATCCGTTCAATTTTTCATAAAACTGTTCCTGTCAGCATTTATCAAAAACTGTTTAGATCAAGCTCTTCTCGATATTATTTCGAGCCGATTTCTTGCAGGTACCCTTAAAAACATGTTTTAAACATAATGAACGGTTCAGATCATCAAAATAAAGGATCCCTCATTAGAAGCGCGGACTATATATGTATGAGTGAGCTTCTAATAAGGGATCCCCTATTTTGCTACGGTGTGGACCTCCTACTTCTTGATCAAATTATGATGATCTGAACCGTTCAATGTGTTCAAAACGTGTTTTTAAGGGTACCCGTAAGAGATCGGCTCAAAATAATATCCGGAAAGTCTTTGATCCGTTCAATTTTTCATAAAACTGTTCCTGTCAGCATTTATCAAAAACTGTTTAGATCAAGCTCTTCTCGATATTATTTCGAGCCGATTTCTTGCAGGTACCCTTAAAAACATGTTTTAAACATAATGAACGGTTCAGATCATCAAAATAAAGGATCCCTCATTAGAAGCGCGGACTATATATGTATGAGTGAGCTTCTAATAAGGGATCCCCTATTTTGCTACGGTGTGGACCTCCTACTTCTTGATCAAATTATGATGATCTGAACCGTTCAATGTGTTTAAAACGTGTTTTTAAGGGTACCCGTAAGAGATCGGCTCAAAATAATATCCGGAAAGTCTTTGATCCGTTCAATTTTTCATAAAACTGTTCCTGTCAGCATTTATCAAAAACTGTTTAGATCAAGCTCTTCTCGATATTATTTCGAGCCGATTTCTTGCAGGTACCCTTAAAAACATGTTTTAAACATAATGAACGGTTCAGATCATCAAAATAAAGGATCCCTCATTAGAAGCGCGGACTATATATGTATGAGTGAGCTTCTAATAAGGGATCCCTTATTTTGCTACGGTGTGGACCTCCTACTTCTTGATCAAATTATGATGATCTGAACCGTTCAATGTGTTTAAAACGTATTTTTAAGGGTACCCGTAAGAGATCGGCTCAAAATAATATCCGGAAAGTCTTTGATCCGTTCAATTTTTCATAAAACTGTTCCTGTCAGCATTTATCAAAAACTGTTTAGATCAAGCTCTTCTCGATATTATTTCGAGCCGATTTCTTGCAGGTACCCTTAAAAACATGTTTTAAACATAATGAACGGTTCAGATCATCAAAATAAAGGATCCCTCATTAGAAGCGCGGACTATATATGTATGAGTGAGCTTCTAATAAGGGATCCCCTATTTTGCTACGGTGTGGACCTCCTACTTCTTGATCAAATTATGATGATCTGAACCGTTCAATGTGTTTAAAACGTGTTTTTAAGGGTACTCGTAAGAGATCGGCTCAAAGTAATATCCGGAAAGTCTTTGATCCGTTCAATTTTTCATAAAACTGTTCCTGTCAGCATTTATCAAAAACTGTTTAGATCAAGCTCTTCTCGATATTATTTCGAGCCGATTTCTTGCAGGTACCCTTAAAAACATGTTTTTAAAATAATGAACGGTTCAGATCATCAAAATAAAGGATCCTTCATTAGAAGCGCGGACTATATATGTATGAGTGAGTTTCTAATAAGGGATCCCCTATTTTGCTACGGTGTGGACCTCCTACTTCTTGATCAAATTATGATGATCTGAACCGTTCAATGTGTTTAAAACGTGTTTTTAAGGGTACCCGTAAGAGATCGGCTCAAAATAATATCCGGAAAGTCTTTGATCCGTTCAATTTTTCATAAAACTGTTCCTGTCAGCATTTATCAAAAACTGTTTAGATCAAGCTCTTCTCGATATTATTTCGAGCCGATTTCTTGCAGGTACCCTTAAAAACATGTTTTAAACATAATGAACGGTTCAGATCATCAAAATAAAGGATCCCTCATTAGAAGCGCGGACTATATATGTATGAGTGAGCTTCTAATAAGGGATCCTCTATTTTGCTACGGTGTGGACCTCCTACTTCTTGATCAATTATGATGATCTGAACCGTTCAATGTGTTTAAAACGTGTTTTTAAGGGTACCCGTAAGAGATCGGCTCAAAATAATATCCGGAAAGTCTTTGATCCGTTCAATTTTTCATAAAACTGTTCCTGTCAGCATTTATCAAAAACTGTTTAGATCAAGCTCTTCTCGATATTATTTCGAGCCGATTTCTTGCAGGTACCCTTAAAAACATGTTTTAAACATAATGAACGGTTCAGATCATCAAAATAAAGGATCCCTCATTAGAAGCGCGGACTATATATGTATGAGTGAGCTTCTAATAAGGGATCCCCTATTTTGCTACGGTGTGGACCTCCTACTTCTTGATCAAATTATGATGATCTGAACCGTTCAATGTGTTTAAAACGTGTTTTTAAGGGTACCCGTAAGAGATCGGCTCAAAATAATATCCGGAAAGTCTTTGATCCGTTCAATTTTTCATAAAACTGTTCCTGTCAGCATTTATCAAAAACTGTTTAGATCAAGCTCTTCTCGATATTATTTCGAGCCGATTTCTTGCAGGTACCCTTAAAAACATGTTTTAAACATAATGAACGGTTCAGATCATCAAAATAAAGGATCCCTCATTAGAAGCGCGGACTATATATGTATGAGTGAGCTTCTAATAAGGGATCCCCTATTTTGCTACGGTGTGGACCTCCTACTTCTTGATCAAATTATGATGATCTGAACCGTTCAATGTGTTTAAAACGTGTTTTTAAGGGTACCCGTAAGAGATCGGCTCAAAATAATATCCGGAAAGTCTTTGATCCGTTCAATTTTTCATAAAACTGTTCCTGTCAGCATTTATCAAAAACTGTTTAGATCAAGCTCTTCTCGATATTATTTCGAGCCGATTTCTTGCAGGTACCCTTAAAAACATGTTTTAAACATAATGAACGGTTCAGATCATCAAAATAAAGGATCCCTCATTAGAAGCGCGGACTATATATGTATGAGTGAGCTTCTAATAAGGGATCCCCTATTTTGCTACGGTGTGGACCTCCTACTTCTTGATCAAATTATGATGATCTGAACCGTTCAATGTGTTTAAAACGTGTTTTTAAGGGTACCCGTAAGAGATCGGCTCAAAATAATATCCGGAAAGTCTTTGATCCGTTCAATTTTTCATAAAACTGTTCCTGTCAGCATTTATCAAAAACTGTTTAGATCAAGCTCTTCTCGATATTATTTCGAGCCGATTTCTTGCAGGTACCCTTAAAAACATGTTTTAAACATAATGAATGGTTCAGATCATCAAAATAAAGGATCCCTCATTAGAAGCGCGGACTATATATGTATGAGTGAGCTTCTAATAAGGGATCCCCTATTTTGCTACGGTGTGGACCTCCTACTTCTTGATCAAATTATGATGATCTGAACCGTTCAATGTGTTTAAAACGTGTTTTTAAGGGTACCCGTAAGAGATCGGCTCAAAATAATATCCGGAAAGTCTTTGATCCGTTCAATTTTTCATAAAACTGTTCCAGTCAGCATTTATCAAAAACTGTTTAGATCAAGCTCTTCTCGATATTATTTCGAGCCGATTTCTTGCAGGTACCCTTAAAAACATGTTTTAAACATAATGAACGGTTCAGATCATCAAAATAAAGGATCCCTCATTAGAAGCGCGGACTATATATGTATGAGTGAGCTTCTAATAAGGGATCCCCTATTTTGCTACGGTGTGGACCTCCTACTTCTTGATCAAATTATGATGATCTGAACCGTTCAATGTGTTTAAAACGTGTTTTTAAGGGTACCCGTAAGAGATCGGCTCAAAATAATATCCGGAAAGTCTTTGATCCGTTCAATTTTTCATAAAACTGTTCCTGTCAGCATTTATCAAAAACTGTTTAGATCAAGCTCTTCTCGATATTATTTCGAGCCGATTTCTTGCAGGTACCCTTAAAAACATGTTTTAAACATAATGAACGGTTCAGATCATCAAAATAAAGGATCCCTCATTAGAAGCGCGGACTATATATGTATGAGTGAGCTTCTAATAAGGGATCCCCTATTTTGCTACGGTGTGGACCTCCTACTTCTTGATCAAATTATGATGATCTGAACCGTTCAATGTGTTTAAAACGTGTTTTTAAGGGTACCCGTAAGAGATCGGCTCAAAATAATATCCGGAAAGTCTTTGATCCGTTCAATTTTTCATAAAACTGTTCCTGTCAGCATTTATCAAAAACTGTTTAGATCAAGCTCTTCTCGATATTATTTCGAGCCGATTTTTTTGCAGGTACCCTTAAAAACATGTTTTAAACATAATGAACGGTTCAGATCATCAAAATAAAGGATCCCTCATTAGAAGCGCGGACTATATATGTATGAGTGAGCTTCTAATAAGGGATCCCCTATTTTGCTACGGTGTGGACCTCCTACTTCTTGATCAAATTATGATGATCTGAACCGTTCAATGTGTTTAAAACGTGTTTTTAAGGGTACCCGTAAGAGATCGGCTCAAAATAATATCCGGAAAGTCTTTGATCCGTTCAATTTTTCATAAAACTGTTCCTGTCAGCATTTATCAAAAACTGTTTAGATCAAGCTCTTCTCGATATTATTTCGAGCCGATTTCTTGCAGGTACCCTTAAAAACATGTTTTAAACATAATGAACGGTTCAGATCATCAAAATAAAGGATCGCTCATTAGAAGCGCAGACTATATATGTATGAGTGAGCTTCTAATAAGGGATCCCCTATTTTGCTACGGTGTGGACCTCCTACTTCTTGATCAAATTATGATGATCTGAACCGTTCAATGTGTTTAAAACGTGTTTTTAAGGGTACCCGTAAGAGATCGGCTCAAAATAATATCCGGAAAGTCTTTGATCCGTTCAATTTTTCATAAAACTGTTCCTGTCAGCATTTATCAAAAACTGTTTAGATCAAGCTCTTCTCGATATTATTTCGAGCCGATTTCTTGCAGGTACCCTTAAAAACATGTTTTAAACATAATGAACGGTTCAGATCATCAAAATAAAGGATCGCTCATTAGAAGCGCGGACTATATATGTATGAGTGAGCTTCTAATAAGGGATCCCCTATTTTGCTACGGTGTGGACCTCCTACTTCTTGATCAAATTATGATGATCTGAACCGTTCAATGTGTTTAAAACGTGTTTTTAAGGGTACCCGTAAGAGATCGGCTCAAAATAATATCCGGAAAGTCTTTGATCCGTTCAATTTTTCATAAAACTGTTCCTGTCAGCATTTATAAAAAACTGTTTAGATCAAGCTCTTCTCGATATTATTTCGAGCCGATTTCTTGCAGGTACCCTTAAAAACATGTTTTAAACATAATGAACGGTTCAGATCATCAAAATAAAGGATCCCTCATTAGAAGCGCGGTCTATATATGTATGAGTGAGCTTCTAATAAGGGATCCCCTATTTTGCTACGGTGTGGACCTCCTACTTCTTGATCAAATTATGATGATCTGAACCGTTCAATGTGTTTAAAACGTGTTTTTAAGGGTACCCGTAAGAGATCGGCTCAAAATAATATCCGGAAAGTCTTTGATCCGTTCAATTTTTCATAAAACTGTTCCTGTCAGCATTTATCAAAAACTGTTTAGATCAAGCTCTTCTCGATATTATTTCGAGCCGATTTCTTGCAGGTACCCTTAAAAACATGTTTTAAACATAATGAACGGTTCAGATCATCAAAATAAAGGATCCCTCATTAGAAGCGCGGACTATATATGTATGAGTGAGCTTCTAATAAGGGATCCCCTATTTTGCTACGGTGTGGACCTCCTACTTCTTGATCAAATTATGATGATCTGAACCGTTCAATGTGTTTAAAACGTGTTTTTAAGGGTACCCGTAAGAGATCGGCTCAAAATAATATCTGGAAAGTCTTTGATCCGTTCAATTTTTCATAAAACTGTTCCTGTCAGCATTTATCAAAAACTGTTTAGATCAAGCTCTTCTCGATATTATTTCGAGCCGATTTCTTGCAGGTACCCTTAAAAACATGTTTTAAACATAATGAATGGTTCAGATCATCAAAATAAAGGATCCCTCATTAGAAGCGCGGACTATATATGTATGAGTGAGCTTCTAATAAGGGATCCCCTATTTTGCTACGGTGTGGACCTCCTACTTCTTGATCAAATTATGATGATCTGAACCGTTCAATGTGTTTAAAACGTGTTTTTAAGGGTACCCGTAAGAGATCGGCTCAAAATAATATCCGGAAAGTCTTTGATCCGTTCAATTTTTCATAAAACTGTTCCTGTCAGCATTTATCAAAAACTGTTTAGATCAAGCTCTTCTCGATATTATTTCGAGCCGATTTCGTGCAGGTACCCTTAAAAACATGTTTTAAACATAATGAACGGTTCAGATCATCAAAATAAAGGATCCCTCATTAGAAGCGCGGACTATATATGTATGAGTGAGCTTCTAATAAGGGATCCCCTATTTTGCTACGGTGTGGACCTCCTACTTCTTGATCAAATTATGATGATCTGAACCGTTCAATGTGTTTAAAACGTGTTTTTAAGGGTACCCGTAAGAGATCGGCTCAAAATAATATCCGGAAAGTCTTTGATCCGTTCAATTTTTCATAAAACTGTTCCTGTCAGCATTTATCAAAAACTGTTTAGATCAAGCTCTTCTCGATATTATTTCGAGCCGATTTCTTGCAGGTACCCTTAAAAACATGTTTTAAACATAATGAACGGTTCAGATCATCAAAATAAAGGATCCCTCATTAGAAGTGCGGACTATATATGTATGAGT
Source organism: Arctostaphylos glauca (assembly GCA_019985065.2). Taxonomy (NCBI): domain Eukaryota; kingdom Viridiplantae; phylum Streptophyta; class Magnoliopsida; order Ericales; family Ericaceae; genus Arctostaphylos; species Arctostaphylos glauca. Next base: position 94,053 of record JAHSPW020000087.1, on the reverse strand, counting down.
GAGCTTCTAATAAGGGATCCCCTATTTTGCTACGGTGTGGACCTCCTACTTCTTGATCAAATTATCATGATCTGAACCGTTCAATGTGTTTAAAACGTGTTTTTAAGGGTACCCGTAAGAGATCGGCTCAAAATAATATCCGGAAAGTCTTTGATCCGTTCAATTTTTCATAAAACTGTTCCTGTCAGCATTTATCAAAAACTGTTTAGATCAAGCTCTTCTCGACATTATTTCGAGCCGATTTCTTGCAGGTACCCTTAAAAACATGTTTTAAACATAATGAACGGTTCAGATCATCAAAATAAAGGATCGCTCATTAGAAGCGCGGACTATATATGTATGAGTGAGCTTCTAATAAGGGATCCCCTATTTTGCTACGGTGTGGACCTCCTACTTCTTGATCAAATTATGATGATCTGAACCGTTCAATGTGTTTAAAACGTGTTTTTAAGGGTACCCGTAAGAGATCGGCTCAAAATAATATCCGGAAAGTCTTTGATCCGTTCAATTTTTCATAAAACTGTTCCTGTCAGCATTTATAAAAAACTGTTTAGATCAAGCTCTTCTCGATATTATTTCGAGCCGATTTCTTGCAGGTACCCTTAAAAACATGTTTTAAACATAATGAACGGTTCAGATCATCAAAATAAAGGATCCCTCATTAGAAGCGCGGACTATATATGTATGAGTGAGCTTCTAATAAGGGATCCCCTATTTTGCTACGGTGTGGACCTCCTATTTCTTGATCAAATTATGATGATCTGAACCGTTCAATGTGTTTAAAACGTGTTTTTAAGGGTACCCGTAAGAGATCGGCTCAAAATAATATCCGGAAAGTCTTTGATCCGTTCAATTTTTCATAAAACTGTTCCTGTCAGCATTTATCAAAAACTGTTTAGATCAAGCTCTTCTCGATATTATTTCGAGCCGATTTCTTGCAGGTACCCTTAAAAACATGTTTTAAACATAATGAACGGTTCAGATCATCAAAATAAAGGATCCCTCATTAGAAGCGCGGACTATATATGTATGAGTGAGCTTCTAATAAGGGATCCCCTATTTTGCTACGGTGTGGACCTCCTACTTCTTGATCAAATTATGATGATCTGAACCGTTCAATGTGTTTAAAACGTGTTTTTAAGGGTACCCGTAAGAGATCGGCTCAAAATAATATCTGGAAAGTCTTTGATCCGTTCAATTTTTCATAAAACTGTTCCTGTCAGCATTTATCAAAAACTGTTTAGATCAAGCTCTTCTCGATATTATTTCGAGCCGATTTCTTGCAGGTACCCTTAAAAACATGTTTTAAACATAATGAATGGTTCAGATCATCAAAATAAAGGATCCCTCATTAGAAGCGCGGACTATATATGTATGAGTGAGCTTCTAATAAGGGATCCCCTATTTTGCTACGGTGTGGACCTCCTACTTCTTGATCAAATTATGATGATCTGAACCGTTCAATGTGTTTAAAACGTGTTTTTAAGGGTACCCGTAAGAGATCGGCTCAAAATAATATCCGGAAAGTCTTTGATCCGTTCAATTTTTCATAAAACTGTTCCTGTCAGCATTTATCAAAAACTGTTTAGATCAAGCTCTTCTCGATATTATTTCGAGCCGATTTCGTGCAGGTACCCTTAAAAACATGTTTTAAACATAATGAACGGTTCAGATCATCAAAATAAAGGATCCCTCATTAGAAGCGCGGACTATATATGTATGAGTGAGCTTCTAATAAGGGATCCCCTATTTTGCTACGGTGTGGACCTCCTACTTCTTGATCAAATTATGATGATCTGAACCGTTCAATGTGTTTAAAACGTGTTTTTAAGGGTACCCGTAAGAGATCGGCTCAAAATAATATCCGGAAAGTCTTTGATCCGTTCAATTTTTCATAAAACTGTTCCTGTCAGCATTTATCAAAAACTGTTTAGATCAAGCTCTTCTCGATATTATTTCGAGCCGATTTCTTGCAGGTACCCTTAAAAACATGTTTTAAACATAATGAACGGTTCAGATCATCAAAATAAAGGATCCCTCATTAGAAGTGCGGACTATATATGTATGAGTGAGCTTCTAATAAGGGATCCCCTATTTTGCTACGGTGTGGACCTCCTACTTCTTGATCAAATTATCATGATCTGAACCGTTCAATGTGTTTAAAACGTGTTTTTAAGGGTACCCGTAAGAGATCGGCTCAAAATAATATCCGGAAAGTCTTTGATCCGTTCAATTTTTCATAAAACTGTTCCTGTCAGCATTTATCAAAAACTGTTTAGATCAAGCTCTTCTCGACATTATTTCGAGCCGATTTCTTGCAGGTACCCTTAAAAACATGTTTTAAACATAATGAACGGTTCAGATCATCAAAATAAAGGATCCCTCATTAGAAGTGCGGACTATATATGTATGAGTGAGCTTCTAATAAGGGATCCCCTATTTTGCTACGGTGTGGACCTCCTACTTCTTGATCAAATTATCATGATCTGAACCGTTCAATGTGTTTAAAACGTGTTTTTAAGGGTACCCGTAAGAGATCGGCTCAAAATAATATCCGGAAAGTCTTTGATCCGTTCAATTTTTCATAAAACTGTTCCTGTCAGCATTTATCAAAAACTGTTTAGATCAAGCTCTTCTCGACATTATTTCGAGCCGATTTCTTGCAGGTACCCTTAAAAACATGTTTTAAACATAATGAACGGTTCAGATCATCAAAATAAAGGATCCCTCATTAGAAGCGCGGACTATATATGTATGAGTGAGCTTCTAATAAGGGATCCCCTATTTTGCTACGGTGTGGACCTCCTACTTCTTGATCAAATTATGATGATCTGAACCGTTCAATGTGTTTAAAACGTGTTTTTAAGGGTACCCGTAAGAGATCGGCTCAAAATAATATCCGGAAAGTCTTTGATCCGTTCAATTTTTCATAAAACTGTTCCTGTCAGCATTTATCAAAAACTGTTTAGATCAAGCTCTTCTCGATATTATTTCGAGCCGATTTCTTGCAGGTACCCTTAAAAACATGTTTTAAACATAATGAACGGTTCAGATCATCAAAATAAAGGATCCCTCATTAGAAGCGCGGACTATATATGTATGAGTGAGCTTCTAATAAGGGATCCCCTATTTTGCTACGGTGTGGACCTCCTACTTCTTGATCAAATTATGATGATCTGAACCGTTCAATGTGTTTAAAACGTGTTTTTAAGGGTACCCGTAAGAGATCGGCTCAAAATAATATCCGGAAAGTCTTTGATCCGTTCAATTTTTCATAAAACTGTTCCTGTCAGCATTTATCAAAAACTGTTTAGATCAAGTTCTTCTCGATATTATTTCGAGCCGATTTCTTGCAGGGACCCTTAAAAACATGTTTTAAACATAATGAACGGTTCAGATCATCAAAATAAAGGATCCCTCATTAGAAGTGCGGACTATATATGTATGAGTGAGCTTCTAATAAGGGATCCCCTATTTTGCTACGGTGTGGACCTCCTACTTCTTGATCAAATTATCATGATCTGAACCGTTCAATGTGTTTAAAACGTGTTTTTAAGGGTACCCGTAAGAGATCGGCTCAAAATAATATCCGGAAAGTCTTTGATCCGTTCAATTTTTCATAAAACTGTTCCTGTCAGCATTTATCAAAAACTGTTTAGATCAAGCTCTTCTCGATATTATTTCGAGCCGATTTCGTGCAGGTACCCTTAAAAACATGTTTTAAACATAATGAACGGTTCAGATCATCAAAATAAAGGATCCCTCATTAGAAGCGCGGACTATATATGTATGAGTGAGCTTCTAATAAGGGATCCCCTATTTTGCTACGGTGTGGACCTCCTACTTCTTGATCAAATTATGATGATCTGAACCGTTCAATGTGTTTAAAACGTGTTTTTAAGGGTACCCGTAAGAGATCGGCTCAAAATAATATCCGGAAAGTCTTTGATCCGTTCAATTTTTCATAAAACTGTTCCTGTCAGCATTTATCAAAAACTGTTTAGATCAAGCTCTTCTCGATATTATTTCGAGCCGATTTCTTGCAGGTACCCTTAAAAACATGTTTTAAACATAATGAACGGTTCAGATCATCAAAATAAAGGATCCCTCATTAGAAGTGCGGACTATATATGTATGAGTGAGCTTCTAATAAGGGATCCCCTATTTTGCTACGGTGTGGACCTCCTACTTCTTGATCAAATTATCATGATCTGAACCGTTCAATGTGTTTAAAACGTGTTTTTAAGGGTACCCGTAAGAGATCGGCTCAAAATAATATCCGGAAAGTCTTTGATCCGTTCAATTTTTCATAAAACTGTTCCTGTCAGCATTTATCAAAAACTGTTTAGATCAAGCTCTTCTCGACATTATTTCGAGCCGATTTCTTGCAGGTACCCTTAAAAACATGTTTTAAACATAATGAACGGTTCAGATCATCAAAATAAAGGATCGCTCATTAGAAGCGCGGACTATATATGTATGAGTGAGCTTCTAATAAGGGATCCCCTATTTTGCTACGGTGTGGACCTCCTACTTCTTGATCAAATTATGATGATCTGAACCGTTCAATGTGTTTAAAACGTGTTTTTAAGGGTACCCGTAAGAGATCGGCTCAAAATAATATCCGGAAAGTCTTTGATCCGTTCAATTTTTCATAAAACTGTTCCTGTCAGCATTTATAAAAAACTGTTTAGATCAAGCTCTTCTCGATATTATTTCGAGCCGATTTCTTGCAGGTACCCTTAAAAACATGTTTTAAACATAATGAACGGTTCAGATCATCAAAATAAAGGATCCCTCATTAGAAGCGCGGACTATATATGTATGAGTGAGCTTCTAATAAGGGATCCCCTATTTTGCTACGGTGTGGACCTCCTACTTCTTGATCAAATTATGATGATCTGAACCGTTCAATGTGTTTAAAACGTGTTTTTAAGGGTACCCGTAAGAGATCGGCTCAAAATAATATCCGGAAAGTCTTTGATCCGTTCAATTTTTCATAAAACTGTTCCTGTCAGCATTTATCAAAAACTGTTTAGATCAAGCTCTTCTCGATATTATTTCGAGCCGATTTCTTGCAGGTACCCTTAAAAACATGTTTTAAACATAATGAACGGTTCAGATCATCAAAATAAAGGATCCCTCATTAGAAGCGCGGACTATATATGTATGAGTGAGCTTCTAATAAGGGATCCCCTATTTTGCTACGGTGTGGACCTCCTACTTCTTGATCAAATTATGATGATCTGAACCGTTCAATGTGTTTAAAACGTGTTTTTAAGGGTACCCGTAAGAGATCGGCTCAAAATAATATCTGGAAAGTCTTTGATCCGTTCAATTTTTCATAAAACTGTTCCTGTCAGCATTTATCAAAAACTGTTTAGATCAAGCTCTTCTCGATATTATTTCGAGCCGATTTCTTGCAGGTACCCTTAAAAACATGTTTTAAACATAATGAATGGTTCAGATCATCAAAATAAAGGATCCCTCATTAGAAGCGCGGACTATATATGTATGAGTGAGCTTCTAATAAGGGATCCCCTATTTTGCTACGGTGTGGACCTCCTACTTCTTGATCAAATTATGATGATCTGAACCGTTCAATGTGTTTAAAACGTGTTTTTAAGGGTACCCGTAAGAGATCGGCTCAAAATAATATCCGGAAAGTCTTTGATCCGTTCAATTTTTCATAAAACTGTTCCTGTCAGCATTTATCAAAAACTGTTTAGATCAAGCTCTTCTCGATATTATTTCGAGCCGATTTCGTGCAGGTACCCTTAAAAACATGTTTTAAACATAATGAACGGTTCAGATCATCAAAATAAAGGATCCCTCATTAGAAGCGCGGACTATATATGTATGAGTGAGCTTCTAATAAGGGATCCCCTATTTTGCTACGGTGTGGACCTCCTACTTCTTGATCAAATTATGATGATCTGAACCGTTCAATGTGTTTAAAACGTGTTTTTAAGGGTACCCGTAAGAGATCGGCTCAAAATAATATCCGGAAAGTCTTTGATCCGTTCAATTTTTCATAAAACTGTTCCTGTCAGCATTTATCAAAAACTGTTTAGATCAAGCTCTTCTCGATATTATTTCGAGCCGATTTCTTGCAGGTACCCTTAAAAACATGTTTTAAACATAATGAACGGTTCAGATCATCAAAATAAAGGATCCCTCATTAGAAGTGCGGACTATATATGTATGAGTGAGCTTCTAATAAGGGATCCCCTATTTTGCTACGGTGTGGACCTCCTACTTCTTGATCAAATTATCATGATCTGAACCGTTCAATGTGTTTAAAACGTGTTTTTAAGGGTACCCGTAAGAGATCGGCTCAAAATAATATCCGGAAAGTCTTTGATCCGTTCAATTTTTCATAAAACTGTTCCTGTCAGCATTTATCAAAAACTGTTTAGATCAAGCTCTTCTCGACATTATTTCGAGCCGATTTCTTGCAGGTACCCTTAAAAACATGTTTTAAACATAATGAACGGTTCAGATCATCAAAATAAAGGATCCCTCATTAGAAGTGCGGACTATATATGTATGAGTGAGCTTCTAATAAGGGATCCCCTATTTTGCTACGGTGTGGACCTCCTACTTCTTGATCAAATTATCATGATCTGAACCGTTCAATGTGTTTAAAACGTGTTTTTAAGGGTACCCGTAAGAGATCGGCTCAAAATAATATCCGGAAAGTCTTTGATCCGTTCAATTTTTCATAAAACTGTTCCTGTCAGCATTTATCAAAAACTGTTTAGATCAAGCTCTTCTCGACATTATTTCGAGCCGATTTCTTGCAGGTACCCTTAAAAACATGTTTTAAACATAATGAACGGTTCAGATCATCAAAATAAAGGATCCCTCATTAGAAGCGCGGACTATATATGTATGAGTGAGCTTCTAATAAGGGATCCCCTATTTTGCTACGGTGTGGACCTCCTACTTCTTGATCAAATTATGATGATCTGAACCGTTCAATGTGTTTAAAACGTGTTTTTAAGGGTACCCGTAAGAGATCGGCTCAAAATAATATCCGGAAAGTCTTTGATCCGTTCAATTTTTCATAAAACTGTTCCTGTCAGCATTTATCAAAAACTGTTTAGATCAAGCTCTTCTCGATATTATTTCGAGCCGATTTCTTGCAGGTACCCTTAAAAACATGTTTTAAACATAATGAACGGTTCAGATCATCAAAATAAAGGATCCCTCATTAGAAGCGCGGACTATATATGTATGAGTGAGCTTCTAATAAGGGATCCCCTATTTTGCTACGGTGTGGACCTCCTACTTCTTGATCAAATTATGATGATCTGAACCGTTCAATGTGTTTAAAACGTGTTTTTAAGGGTACCCGTAAGAGATCGGCTCAAAATAATATCCGGAAAGTCTTTGATCCGTTCAATTTTTCATAAAACTGTTCCTGTCAGCATTTATCAAAAACTGTTTAGATCAAGTTCTTCTCGATATTATTTCGAGCCGATTTCTTGCAGGGACCCTTAAAAACATGTTTTAAACATAATGAACGGTTCAGATCATCAAAATAAAGGATCCCTCATTAGAAGTGCGGACTATATATGTATGAGTGAGCTTCTAATAAGGGATCCCCTATTTTGCTACGGTGTGGACCTCCTACTTCTTGATCAAATTATCATGATCTGAACCGTTCAATGTGTTTAAAACGTGTTTTTAAGGGTACCCGTAAGAGATCGGCTCAAAATAATATCCGGAAAGTCTTTGATCCGTTCAATTTTTCATAAAACTGTTCCTGTCAGCATTTATCAAAAACTGTTTAGATCAAGCTCTTCTCGATATTATTTCGAGCCGATTTCGTGCAGGTACCCTTAAAAACATGTTTTAAACATAATGAACGGTTCAGATCATCAAAATAAAGGATCCCTCATTAGAAGCGCGGACTATATATGTATGAGTGAGCTTCTAATAAGGGATCCCCTATTTTGCTACGGTGTGGACCTCCTACTTCTTGATCAAATTATGATGATCTGAACCGTTCAATGTGTTTAAAACGTGTTTTTAAGGGTACCCGTAAGAGATCGGCTCAAAATAATATCCGGAAAGTCTTTGATCCGTTCAATTTTTCATAAAACTGTTCCTGTCAGCATTTATCAAAAACTGTTTAGATCAAGCTCTTCTCGATATTATTTCGAGCCGATTTCTTGCAGGTACCCTTAAAAACATGTTTTAAACATAATGAACGGTTCAGATCATCAAAATAAAGGATCCCTCATTAGAAGCGCGGACTATATATGTATGAGTGAGCTTCTAATAAGGGATCCCCTATTTTGCTACGGTGTGGACCTCCTACTTCTTGATCAAATTATGATGATCTGAACCGTTCAATGTGTTTAAAACGTGTTTTTAAGGGTACCCGTAAGAGATCGGCTCAAAATAATATCTGGAAAGTCTTTGATCCGTTCAATTTTTCATAAAACTGTTCCTGTCAGCATTTATCAAAAACTGTTTAGATCAAGCTCTTCTCGATATTATTTCGAGCCGATTTCTTGCAGGTACCCTTAAAAACATGTTTTAAACATAATGAACGGTTCAGATCATCAAAATAAAGGATCCCTCATTAGAAGCGCGGACTATATATGTATGAGTGAGCTTCTAATAAGGGATCCCCTATTTTGCTACGGTGTGGACCTCCTACTTCTTGATCAAATTATGATGATCTGAACCGTTCAATGTGTTTAAAACGTGTTTTTAAGGGTACCCGTAAGAGATCGGCTCAAAATAATATCCGGAAAGTCTTTGATCCGTTCAATTTTTCATAAAACTGTTCCTGTCAGCATTTATCAAAAACTGTTTAGATCAAGCTCTTCTCGATATTATTTCGAGCCGATTTCGTGCAGGTACCCTTAAAAACATGTTTTAAACATAATGAACGGTTCAGATCATCAAAATAAAGGATCCCTCATTAGAAGCGCGGACTATATATGTATGAGTGAGCTTCTAATAAGGGATCCCCTATTTTGCTACGGTGTGGACCTCCTACTTCTTGATCAAATTATGATGATCTGAACCGTTCAATGTGTTTAAAACGTGTTTTTAAGGGTACCCGTAAGAGATCGGCTCAAAATAATATCCGGAAAGTCTTTGATCCGTTCAATTTTTCATAAAACTGTTCCTGTCAGCATTTATCAAAAACTGTTTAGATCAAGCTCTTCTCGATATTATTTCGAGCCGATTTCTTGCAGGTACCCTTAAAAACATGTTTTAAACATAATGAACGGTTCAGATCATCAAAATAAAGGATCCCTCATTAGAAGCGCGGACTATATATGTATGAGTGAGCTTCTAATAAGGGATCCCCTATTTTGCTACGGTGTGGACCTCCTACTTCTTGATCAAATTATGATGATCTGAACCGTTCAATGTGTTTAAAATGTGTTTTTAAGGGTACCCGTAAGAGATCGGCTCAAAATAATATCCGGAAAGTCTTTGATCCGTTCAATTTTTCATAAAACTGTTCCTGTCAGCATTTATCAAAAACTGTTTAGATCAAGTTCTTCTCGATATTATTTCGAGCCGATTTCTTGCAGGTACCCTTAAAAACATGTTTTAAACATAATGAACGGTTCAGATCATCAAAATAAAGGATCCCTCATTAGAAGTGCGGACTATATATGTATGAGTGAGCTTCTAATAAGGGATCCCCTATTTTGCTACGGTGTGGACCTCCTACTTCTTGATCAAATTATCATGATCTGAACCGTTCAATGTGTTTAAAACGTGTTTTTAAGGGTACCCGTAAGAGATCGGCTCAAAATAATATCCGGAAAGTCTTTGATCCGTTCAATTTTTCATAAAACTGTTCCTGTCAGCATTTATCAAAAACTGTTTAGATCAAACTCTTCTCGATATTATTTCGAGCCGATTTCTTGCAGGTACCCTTAAAAACATGTTTTAAACATAATGAACGGTTCAGATCATCAAAATAAAGGATCCCTCATTAGAAGCGCGGACTATATATGTATGAGTGAGCTTCTAATAAGGGATCCCCTATTTTGCTACGGTGTGGACCTCCTACTTCTTGATCAAATTATGATGATCTGAACCGTTCAATGTGTTTAAAACGTGTTTTTAAGGGTACCCGTAAGAGATCGGCTCAAAATAATATCCGGAAAGTCTTTGATCCGTTCAATTTTTCATAAAACTGTTCCTGTCAGCATTTATCAAAAACTGTTTAGATCAAGCTCTTCTCGATATTATTTCGAGCCGATTTCTTGCAGGTACCCTTAAAAACATGTTTTAAACATAATGAACGGTTCAGATCATCAAAATAAAGGATCCCTCATTAGAAGCGCGGACTATATATGTATGAGTGAGCTTCTAATAAGGGATCCCCTATTTTGCTACGGTGTGGACCTCCTACTTCTTGATCAAATTATGATGATCTGAACCGTTCAATGTGTTTAAAACGTGTTTTTAAGGGTACCCGTAAGAGATCGGCTCAAAATAATATCCGAAAAGTCTTTGATCCGTTCAATTTTTCATAAAACTGTTCCTGTCAGCATTTATCAAAAACTGTTTAGATCAAGCTCTTCTCGATATTATTTCGAGCCGATTTCTTGCAGGTACCCTTAAAAACATGTTTTAAACATAATGAACGGTTCAGATCATCAAAATAAAGGATCCCTCATTAGAAGCGCGGACTATATATGTATGAGTGAGCTTCTAATAAGGGATCCCCTATTTTGCTACGGTGTGGACCTCCTACTTCTTGATCAAATTATGATGATCTGAACCGTTCAATGTGTTTAAAACGTGTTTTTAAGGGTACCCGTAAGAGATCGGCTCAAAATAATATCCGGAAAGTCTTTGATCCGTTCAATTTTTCATAAAATTGTTCCTGTCAGCATTTATCAAAAACTGTTTAGATCAAGCTCTTCTCGATATTATTTCGAGCCGATTTCTTGCAGGTACCCTTAAAAACATGTTTTAAACATAATGAACGGTTCAGATCATCAAAATAAAGGATCCCTCATTAGAAGCGCGGACTATATATGTATGAGTGAGCTTCTAATAAGGGATCCCCTATTTTGCTACGGTGTGGACCTCCTACTTCTTGATCAAATTATCATGATCTGAACCGTTCAATGTGTTTAAAACGTGTTTTTAAGGGTACCCGTAAGAGATCGGCTCAAAATAATATCCGGAAAGTCTTTGATCCGTTCAATTTTTCATAAAACTGTTCCTGTCAGCATTTATCAAAAACTGTTTAGATCAAGCTCTTCTCGATATTATTTCGAGCCGATTTCTTGCAGGTACCCTTAAAAACATGTTTTAAACATAATGAACGGTTCAGATCATCAAAATAAAGGATCCCTCATTAAAAGCGCGGACTATATATGTATGAGTGAGCTTCTAATAAGGGATCCCCTATTTTGCTACGGTGTGGACCTCCTACTTCTTGATCAAATTATGATGATCTGAACCGTTCAATGTGTTTAAAACGTGTTTTTAAGGGTACCCGTAAGAGATCGGCTCAAAATAATATCCGGAAAGTCTTTGATCCGTTCAATTTTTCATAAAACTGTTCCTGTCAGCATTTATCAAAAACTGTTTAGATCAAGCTCTTCTCGATATTATTTCGAGCCGATTTCTTGCAGGTACCCTTAAAAACATGTTTTAAACATAATGAACGGTTCAGATCATCAAAATAAAGGATCCCTCATTAGAAGCACGGACTATATATGTATGAGTGAGCTTCTAATAAGGGATCCCCTATTTTGCTACGGTGTGGACCTCCTACTTCTTGATCAAATTATGATGATCTGAACCGTTCAATGTGTTTAAAACGTGTTTTTAAGGGTACCCGTAAGAGATCGGCTCAAAATAATATCCGGAAAGTCTTTGATCCGTTCAATTTTTCATAAAACTGTTCCTGTCAGCATTTATCAAAAACTGTTTAGATCAAGCTCTTCTCGATATTATTTCGAGCCGATTTCTTGCAGGTACCCTTAAAAACATGTTTTAAACATAATGAACGGTTCAGATCATCAAAATAAAGGATCCCTCATTAGAAGCGCGGACTATATATGTATGAGTGAGCTTCTAATAAGGGATCCCCTATTTTGCTACGGTGTGGACCTCCTACTTCTTGATCAAATTATGATGATCTGAACCGTTCAATGTGTTTAAAACGTGTTTTTAAGGGTACCCGTAAGAGATCGGCTCAAAATAATATCCGGAAAGTCTTTGATCCGTTCAATTTTTCATAAAACTGTTCCTGTCAGCATTTATCAAAAACTGTTTAGATCAAGCTCTTCTCGATATTATTTCGAGCCGATTTCGTGCAGGTACCCTTAAAAACATGTTTTAAACATAATGAACGGTTCAGATCATCAAAATAAAGGATCCCTCATTAGAAGCGCGGACTATATATGTATGAGTGAGCTTCTAATAAGGGATCCCCTATTTTGCTACGGTGTGGACCTCCTACTTCTTGATCAAATTATGATGATCTGAACCGTTCAATGTGTTTAAAACGTGTTTTTAAGGGTACCCGTAAGAGATCGGCTCAAAATAATATCCGGAAAGTCTTTGATCCGTTCAATTTTTCATAAAACTGTTCCTGTCAGCATTTATCAAAAACTGTTTAGATCAAGCTCTTCTCGATATTATTTCGAGCCGATTTCTTGTAGGTACCCTTAAAAACATGTTTTAAACATAATGAACGGTTCAGATCATCAAAATAAAGGATCCCTCATTAGAAGCGCGGACTATATATGTATGAGTGAGCTTCTAATAAGGGATCCCCTATTTTGCTACGGTGTGGACCTCCTACTTCTTGATCAAATTATCATGATCTGAACCGTTCAATGTGTTTAAAACGTGTTTTTAAGGGTACCCGTAAGAGATCGGCTCAAAATAATATCCGGAAAGTCTTTGATCCGTTCAATTTTTCATAAAACTGTTCCTGTCAGCATTTATCAAAAACTGTTTAGATCAAGCTCTTCTCGATATTATTTCGAGCCGATTTCGTGCAGGTACCCTTAAAAACATGTTTTAAACATAATGAACGGTTCAGATCATCAAAATAAAGGATCCCTCATTAGAAGCGCGGACTATATATGTATGAGTGAGCTTCTAATAAGGGATCCCCTATTTTGCTACGGTGTGGACCTCCTACTTCTTGATCAAATTATGATGATCTGAACCGTTCAATGTGTTTAAAACGTGTTTTTAAGGGTACCCGTAAGAGATCGGCTCAAAATAATATCCGGAAAGTCTTTGATCCGTTCAATTTTTCATAAAACTGTTCCTGTCAGCATTTATCAAAAACTGTTTAGATCAAGCTCTTCTCGATATTATTTCGAGCCGATTTCTTGCAGGTACCCTTAAAAACATGTTTTAAACATAATGAACGGTTCAGATCATCAAAATAAAGGATCCCTCATTAGAAGCGCGGACTATATATGTATGAGTGAGCTTCTAATAAGGGATCCCCTATTTTGCTACGGTGTGGACCTCCTACTTCTTGATCAAATTATGATGATCTGAACCGTTCAATGTGTTTAAAACGTGTTTTTAAGGGTACCCGTAAGAGATCGGCTCAAAATAATATCCGGAAAGTCTTTGATCCGTTCAATTTTTCATAAAACTGTTCCTGTCAGCATTTATCAAAAACTGTTTAGATCAAGCTCTTCTCGATATTATTTCGAGCCGATTTCTTGCAGGTACCCTTAAAAACATGTTTTAAACATAATGAACGGTTCAGATCATCAAAATAAAGGATCCCTCATTAGAAGCGCGGACTATATATGTATGAGTGAGCTTCTAATAAGGGATCCCCTATTTTGCTACGGTGTGGACCTCCTACTTCTTGATCAAATTATGATGATCTGAACCGTTCAATGTGTTTAAAACGTGTTTTTAAGGGTACCCGTAAGAGATCGGCTCAAAATAATATCCGGAAAGTCTTTGATCCGTTCAATTTTTCATAAAACTGTTCCTGTCAGCATTTATCAAAAACTGTTTAGATCAAGCTCTTCTCGATATTATTTCGAGCCGATTTCTTGCAGGTACCCTTAAAAACATGTTTTAAACATAATGAACGGTTCAGATCATCAAAATAAAGGATCCCTCATTAGAAGCGCGGACTATATATGTATGAGTGAGCTTCTAATAAGGGATCCCCTATTTTGCTACGGTGTGGACCTCCTACTTCTTGATCAAATTATGATGATCTGAACCGTTCAATGTGTTTAAAACGTGTTTTTAAGGGTACCCGTAAGAGATCGGCTCAAAATAATATCCGGAAAGTCTTTGATCCGTTCAATTTTTCATAAAACTGTTCCTGTCAGCATTTATCAAAAACTGTTTAGATCAAGCTCTTCTCGATATTATTTCGAGCCGATTTCTTGCAGGTACCCTTAAAAACATGTTTTAAACATAATGAACGGTTCAGATCATCAAAATAAAGGATCCCTCATTAGAAGCGCGGACTATATATGTATGAGTGAGCTTCTAATAAGGGATCCCCTATTTTGCTACGGTGTGGACCTCCTACTTCTTGATCAAATTATGATGATCTGAACCGTTCAATGTGTTTAAAACGTGTTTTTAAGGGTACCCGTAAGAGATCGGCTCAAAATAATATCCGAAAAGTCTTTGATCCGTTCAATTTTTCATAAAACTGTTCCTGTCAGCATTTATCAAAAACTGTTTAGATCAAGCTCTTCTCGATATTATTTCGAGCCGATTTCTTGCAGGTACCCTTAAAAACATGTTTTAAACATAATGAACGGTTCAGATCATCAAAATAAAGGATCCCTCATTAGAAGCGCGGACTATATATGTATGAGTGAGCTTCTAATAAGGGATCCCCTATTTTGCTACGGTGTGGACCTCCTACTTCTTGATCAAATTATGATGATCTGAACCGTTCAATGTGTTTAAAACGTGTTTTTAAGGGTACCCGTAAGAGATCGGCTCAAAATAATATCCGGAAAGTCTTTGATCCGTTCAATTTTTCATAAAACTGTTCCTGTCAGCATTTATCAAAAACTGTTTAGATCAAGCTCTTCTCGATATTATTTCGAGCCGATTTCTTGCAGGTACCCTTAAAAACATGTTTTAAACATAATGAACGGTTCAGATCATCAAAATAAAGGATCCCTCATTAGAAGCGCGGACTATATATGTATGAGTGAGCTTCTAATAAGGGATCCCCTATTTTGCTACGGTGTGGACCTCCTACTTCTTGATCAAATTATGATGATCTGAACCGTTCAATGTGTTTAAAACGTGTTTTTAAGGGTACCCGTAAGAGATCGGCTCAAAATAATATCCGGAAAGTCTTTGATCCGTTCAATTTTTCATAAAACTGTTCCTGTCAGCATTTATCAAAAACTGTTTAGATCAAGCTCTTCTCGATATTATTTCGAGCCGATTTCTTGCAGGTACCCTTAAAAACATGTTTTAAACATAATGAACGGTTCAGATCATCAAAATAAAGGATCCCTCATTAGAAGCGCGGACTATATATGTATGAGTGAGCTTCTAATAAGGGATCCCCTATTTTGCTACGGTGTGGACCTCCTACTTCTTGATCAAATTATGATGATCTGAACCGTTCAATGTGTTTAAAACGTGTTTTTAAGGGTACCCGTAAGAGATCGGCTCAAAATAATATCCGGAAAGTCTTTGATCCGTTCAATTTTTCATAAAACTGTTCCTGTCAGCATTTATCAAAAACTGTTTAGATCAAGCTCTTCTCGATATTATTTCGAGCCGATTTCTTGCAGGTACCCTTAAAAACATGTTTTAAACATAATGAACGGTTCAGATCATCAAAATAAAGGATCCCTCATTAAAAGCGCGGACTATATATGTATGAGTGAGCTTCTAATAAGGGATCCCCTATTTTGCTACGGTGTGGACCTCCTACTTCTTGATCAAATTATGATGATCTGAACCGTTCAATGTGTTTAAAACGTGTTTTTAAGGGTACCCGTAAGAGATCGGCTCAAAATAATATCCGGAAAGTCTTTGATCCGTTCAATTTTTCATAAAACTGTTCCTGTCAGCATTTATCAAAAACTGTTTAGATCAAGCTCTTCTCGATATTATTTCGAGCCGATTTCTTGCAGGTACCCTTAAAAACATGTTTTAAACATAATGAACGGTTCAGATCATCAAAATAAAGGATCCCTCATTAGAAGCGCGGACTATATATGTATGAGTGAGCTTCTAATAAGGGATCCCCTATTTTGCTACGGTGTGGACCTCCTACTTCTTGATCAAATTATGATGATCTGAACCGTTCAATGTGTTTAAAACGTGTTTTTAAGGGTACCCGTAAGAGATCGGCTCAAAATAATATCCGGAAAGTCTTTGATCCGTTCAATTTTTCATAAAACTGTTCCTGTCAGCATTTATCAAAAACTGTTTAGATCAAGCTCTTCTCGATATTATTTCGAGCCGATTTCTTGCAGGTACCCTTAAAAACATGTTTTAAACATAATGAACGGTTCAGATCATCAAAATAAAGGATCCCTCATTAGAAGCGCGGACTATATATGTATGAGTGAGCTTCTAATAAGGGATCCCCTATTTTGCTACGGTGTGGACCTCCTACTTCTTGATCAAATTATGATGATCTGAACCGTTCAATGTGTTTAAAACGTGTTTTTAAGGGTACCCGTAAGAGATCGGCTCAAAATAATATCCGGAAAGTCTTTGATCCGTTCAATTTTTCATAAAACTGTTCCTGTCAGCATTTATCAAAAACTGTTTAGATCAAGCTCTTCTCGATATTATTTCGAGCCGATTTCGTGCAGGTACCCTTAAAAACATGTTTTAAACATAATGAACGGTTCAGATCATCAAAATAAAGGATCCCTCATTAGAAGCGCGGACTATATATGTATGAGTGAGCTTCTAATAAGGGATCCCCTATTTTGCTACGGTGTGGACCTCCTACTTCTTGATCAAATTATGATGATCTGAACCGTTCAATGTGTTTAAAACGTGTTTTTAAGGGTACCCGTAAGAGATCGGCTCAAAATAATATCCGGAAAGTCTTTGATCCGTTCAATTTTTCATAAAACTGTTCCTGTCAGCATTTATCAAAAACTGTTTAGATCAAGCTCTTCTCGATATTATTTCGAGCCGATTTCTTGCAGGTACCCTTATAAACATGTTTTAAACATAATGAACGGTTCAGATCATCAAAATAAAGGATCCCTCATTAGAAGCGCGGACTATATATGTATGAGTGAGCTTCTAATAAGGGATCCCCTATTTTGCTACGGTGTGGACCTCCTACTTCTTGATCAAATTATGATGATCTGAACCGTTCAATGTGTTTAAAACGTGTTTTTAAGGGTACCCGTAAGAGATCGGCTCAAAATAATATCCGGAAAGTCTTTGATCCGTTCAATTTTTCATAAAACTGTTCCTGTCAGCATTTATCAAAAACTGTTTAGATCAAGCTCTTCTCGATATTATTTCGAGCCGATTTCTTGCAGGTACCCTTAAAAACATGTTTTAAACATAATGAACGGTTCAGATCATCAAAATAAAGGATCCCTCATTAGAAGTGCGAACTATATATGTATGAGTGAGCTTCTAATAAGGGATCCCCTATTTTGCTACGGTGTGGACCTCCTACTTCTTGATCAAATTATCATGATCTGAACCGTTCAATGTGTTTAAAACGTGTTTTTAAGGGTACCCGTAAGAGATCGGCTCAAAATAATATCCGGAAAGTCTTTGATCCGTTCAATTTTTCATAAAACTGTTCCTGTCAGCATTTATCAAAAACTGTTTAGATCAAGCTCTTCTCGATATTATTTCGAGCCGATTTCTTGCAGGTACCCTTAAAAACATGTTTTAAACATAATGAACGGTTCAGATCATCAAAATAAAGGATCCCTCATTAGAAGCGCGGACTATATATGTATGAGTGAGCTTCTAATAAGGGATCCCCTATTTTGCTACGGTGTGGACCTCCTACTTCTTGATCAAATTATGATGATCTGAACCGTTCAATGTGTTTAAAACGTGTTTTTTAAGGGTACCCGTAAGAGATCGGCTCAAAATAATATCCGGAAAGTCTTTGATCCGTTCAATTTTTCATAAAACTGTTCCTGTCAGCATTTATCAAAAACTGTTTAGATCAAGCTCTTCTCGATATTATTTCGAGCCGATTTCTTGCAGGTACCCTTAAAAACATGTTTTAAACATAATGAACGGTTCAGATCATCAAAATAAAGGATCCCTCATTAGAAGCGCGGACTATATATGTATGAGTGAGCTTCTAATAAGGGATCCCCTATTTTGCTACGGTGTGGACCTCCTACTTCTTGATCAAATTATGATGATCTGAACCGTTCAATGTGTTTAAAACGTGTTTTTAAGGGTACCCGTAAGAGATCGGCTCAAAATAATATCCGGAAAGTCTTTGATCCGTTCAATTTTTCATAAAACTGTTCCTGTCAGCATTTATCAAAAACTGTTTAGATCAAGCTCTTCTCGATATTATTTCGAGCCGATTCTTGCAGGTACCCTTAAAAACATGTTTTAAACATAATGAACGGTTCAGATCATCAAAATAAAGGATCCCTCATTAGAAGCGCGGACTATATATGTATGAGTGAGCTTCTAATAAGGGATCCCCTATTTTGCTACGGTGTGGACCTCCTACTTCTTGATCAAATTATGATGATCTGAACCGTTCAATGTGTTTAAAACGTGTTTTTAAGGGTACCCGTAAGAGATCGGCTCAAAATAATATCCGGAAAGTCTTTGATCCGTTCAATTTTTCATAAAACTGTTCCTGTCAGCATTTATCAAAAACTGTTTAGATCAAGCTCTTCTCGATATTATTTCGAGCCGATTTCTTGCAGGTACCCTTAAAAACATGTTTTAAACATAATGAACGGTTCAGATCATCAAAATAAAGGATCCCTCATTAGAAGCGCGGACTATATATGTATGAGTGAGCTTCTAATAAGGGATCCCCTATTTTGCTACGGTGTGGACCTCCTACTTCTTGATCAAATTATGATGATCTGAACCGTTCAATGTGTTTAAAACGTGTTTTTAAGGGTACCCGTAAGAGATCGGCTCAAAATAATATCCGGAAAGTCTTTGATCCGTTCAATTTTTCATAAAACTGTTCCTGTCAGCATTTATCAAAAACTGTTTAGATCAAGCTCTTCTCGATATTATTTCGAGCCGATTTCTTGCAGGTACCCTTAAAAACATGTTTTAAACATAATGAACGGTTCAGATCATCAAAATAAAGGATCCCTCATTAGAAGCGCGGACTATATATGTATGAGTGAGCTTCTAATAAGGGATCCCCTATTTTGCTACGGTGTGGACCTCCTACTTCTTGATCAAATTATGATGATCTGAACCGTTCAATGTGTTTAAAACGTGTTTTTAAGGGTACCCGTAAGAGATCGGCTCAAAATAATATCCGGAAAGTCTTTGATCCGTTCAATTTTTCATAAAACTGTTCCTGTCAGCATTTATCAAAAACTGTTTAGATCAAGCTCTTCTCGATATTATTTCGAGCCGATTTCTTGCAGGTACCCTTAAAAACATGTTTTAAACATAATGAACGGTTCAGATCATCAAAATAAAAGATCCCTCATTAGAAGCGCGGACTATATATGTATGAGTGAGCTTCTAATAAGGGATCCCCTATTTTGCTACGGTGTGGACCTCCTACTTCTTGATCAAATTATGATGATCTGAACCGTTCAATGTGTTTAAAACGTGTTTTTAAGGGTACCCGTAAGAGATCGGCTCAAAATAATATCCGGAAAGTCTTTGATCCGTTCAATTTTTCATAAAACTGTTCCTGTCAGCATTTATGAAAAACTGTTTAGATCAAGCTCTTCTCGATATTATTTCGAGCCGATTTCTTGCAGGTACCCTTAAAAACATGTTTTAAAACATAATGAACGGTTCAGATCATCAAAATAAAGGATCCCTCATTAGAAGCGCGGACTATATATGTATGAGTGAGCTTCTAATAAGGGATCCCCTATTTTGCTACGGTGTGGACCTCCTACTTCTTGATCAAATTATGATGATCTGAATCGTTCAATGTGTTTAAAACGTGTTTTTAAGGGTACCCGTAAGAGATCGGCTCAAAATAATATCCGGAAAGTCTTTGATCCGTTCAATTTTTCATAAAACTGTTCCTGTCAGCATTTATCAAAAACTGTTTAGATCAAGCTCTTCTCGATATTATTTCGAGCCGATTTCTTGCAGGTACCCTTAAAAACATGTTTTAAACATAATGAACGGTTCAGATCATCAAAATAAAGGATCCCTCATTAGAAGCGCGGACTATATATGTATGAGTGAGCTTCTAATAAGGGATCCCCTATTTTGCTACGGTGTGGACCTCCTACTTCTTGATCAAATTACGATGATCTGAACCGTTCAATGTGTTTAAAACGTGTTTTTAAGGGTACCCGTAAGAGATCGGCTCAAAATAATATCCGGAAAGTCTTTGATCCGTTCAATTTTTCATAAAACTGTTCCTGTCAGCATTTATCAAAAACTGTTTAGATCAAGCTCTTCTCGATATTATTTCGAGCCGATTTCTTGCAGGTACCCTTAAAAACATGTTTTAAACATAATGAACGGTTCAGATCATCAAAATAAAGGATCCCTCATTAGAAGCGCGGACTATATATGTATGAGTGAGCTTCTAATAAGGGATCCCCTATTTTGCTACGGTGTGCACCTCCTACTTCTTGATCAAATTATGATGATCTGAACCGTTCAATGTGTTTAAAACGTGTTTTTAAGGGTACCCGTAAGAGATCGGCTCAAAATAATATCCGGAAAGTCTTTGATCCGTTCAATTTTTCATAAAACTGTTCCTGACAGCATTTATCAAAAACTGTTTAGATCAAGCTCTTCTCGATATTATTTCGAGCCGATTTCTTGCAGGTACCCTTAAAAACATGTTTTAAACATAATGAACGGTTCAGATCATCAAAATAAAAGATCCCTCATTAGAAGCGCGGACTATATATGTATGAGTGAGCTTCTAATAAGGGATCCCCTATTTTGCTACGGTGTGGACCTCCTACTTCTTGATCAAATTATGATGATCTGAACCGTTCAATGTGTTTTAAAACGTGTTTTTTAAGGGTACCCGTAAGAGATCGGCTCAAAATAATATCCGGAAAGTCTTTGATCCGTTCAATTTTTCATAAAACTGTTCCTGTCAGCATTTATGAAAAACTGTTTAGATCAAGCTCTTCTCGATATTATTTCGAGCCGATTTCTTGCAGGTACCCTTAAAAACATGTTTTAAACATAATGAACGGTTCAGATCATCAAAATAAAGGATCCCTCATTAGAAGCGCGGACTATATATGTATGAGTGAGCTTCTAATAAGGGATCCCCTATTTTGCTACGGTGTGGACCTCCTACTTCTTGATCAAATTATGATGATCTGAATCGTTCAATGTGTTTAAAACGTGTTTTTTAAGGGTACCCGTAAGAGATCGGCTCAAAATAATATCCGGAAAGTCTTTGATCCGTTCAATTTTTCATAAAACTGTTCCTGTCAGCATTTATCAAAAACTGTTTAGATCAAGCTCTTCTCGATATTATTTCGAGCCGATTTCTTGCAGGTACCCTTAAAAACATGTTTTAAACATAATGAACGGTTCAGATCATCAAAATAAAGGATCCCTCATTAGAAGCGCGGACTATATATGTATGAGTGAGCTTCTAATAAGGGATCCCCTATTTTGCTACGGTGTGGACCTCCTACTTCTTGATCAAATTATGATGATCTGAACCGTTCAATGTGTTTAAAACGTGTTTTTAAGGGTACCCGTAAGAGATCGGCTCAAAATAATATCCGGAAAGTCTTTGATCCGTTCAATTTTTCATAAAACTGTTCCTGTCAGCATTTATCAAAAACTGTTTAGATCAAGCTCTTCTCGATATTATTTCGAGCCGATTTCTTGCAGGTACCCTTAAAAACATGTTTTAAACATAATGAACGGTTCAGATCATCAAAATAAAGGATCCCTCATTAGAAGCGCGGACTATATATGTATGAGTGAGCTTCTAATCAGAGATCCCCTATTTTGCTACGGTGTGGACCTCCTACTTCTTGATCAAATTATGATGATCTGAACCGTTCAATGTGTTTAAAACGTGTTTTTAAGGGTACCCGTAAGAGATCGGCTCAAAATAATATCCGGAAAGTCTTTGATCCGTTCAATTTTTCATAAAACTGTTCCTGTCAGCATTTATGAAAAACTGTTTAGATCAAGCTCTTCTCGATATTATTTCGAGCCGATTTCTTGCAGGTACCCTTAAAAACATGTTTTAAACATAATGAACGGTTCAGATCATCAAAATAAAGGATCCCTCATTAGAAGCGCGGACTATATATGTATGAGTGAGCTTCTAATAAGGGATCCCCTATTTTGCTACGGTGTGGACCTCCTACTTCTTGATCAAATTATGATGATCTGAATCGTTCAATGTGTTTAAAACGTGTTTTTAAGGGTACCCGTAAGAGATCGGCTCAAAATAATATCCGGAAAGTCTTTGATCCGTTCAATTTTTCATAAAACTGTTCCTGTCAGCATTTATCAAAAACTGTTTAGATCAAGCTCTTCTCGATATTATTTCGAGCCGATTTCTTGCAGGTACCCTTAAAAACATGTTTTAAACATAATGAACGGTTCAGATCATCAAAATAAAGGATCCCTCATTAGAAGCGCGGACTATATATGTATGAGTGAGCTTCTAATAAGGGATCCCCTATTTTGCTACGGTGTGGACCTCCTACTTCTTGATCAAATTATGATGATCTGAACCGTTCAATGTGTTTAAAACGTGTTTTTAAGGGTACCCGTAAGAGATCGGCTCAAAATAATATCCGGAAAGTCTTTGATCCGTTCAATTTTTCATAAAACTGTTCCTGTCAGCATTTATCAAAAACTGTTTAGATCAAGCTCTTCTCGATATTATTTCGAGCCGATTTCTTGCAGGTACCCTTAAAAACATGTTTTAAACATAATGAACGGTTCAGATCATCAAAATAAAGGATCCCTCATTAGAAGCGCGGACTATATATGTATGAGTGAGCTTCTAATAAGAGATCCCCTATTTTGCTACGGTGTGGACCTCCTACTTCTTGATCAAATTATGATGATCTGAACCGTTCAATGTGTTTAAAACGTGTTTTTAAGGGTACCCGTAAGAGATCGGCTCAAAATAATATCCGGAAAGTCTTTGATCCGTTCAATTTTTCATAAAACTGTTCCTGTCAGCATTTATCAAAAACTGTTTAGATCAAGCTCTTCTCGATATTATTTCGAGCCGATTTCTTGCAGGTACCCTTAAAAACATGTTTTAAACATAATGAACGGTTCAGATCATCAAAATAAAGGATCCCTCATTAGAAGCGCGGACTATATATGTATGAGTGAGCTTCTAATAAGGGATCCCCTATTTTGCTACGGTGTGGACCTCCTACTTCTTGATCAAATTATGATGATCTGAACCGTTCAATGTGTTTAAAACGTGTTTTTAAGGGTACCCGTAAGAGATCGGCTCAAAATAATATCCGGAAAGTATTTGATCCGTTCAATTTTTCATAAAACTGTTCCTGTCAGCATTTATCAAAAACTGTTTAGATCAAGCTCTTCTCGATATTATTTCGAGCCGATTTCTTGCAGGTACCCTTAAAAACATGTTTTAAACATAATGAACGGTTCAGATCATCAAAATAAAGGATCCCTTATTAGAAGCGCGGACTATATATGTATGAGTGAGCTTCTAATAAGGGATCCCCTATTTTGCTACGGTGTGGACCTCCTACTTCTTGATCAAATTATGATGATCTGAACCGTTCAATATGTTCGAAACGTGTTTTTAAGGGTACCCGTAAGAGATCGGCTCAAAATAATATCCGGAAAGTCTTTGATCCGTTCAATTTTTCATAAAACTGTTCCTGTCAGCATTTATCAAAAACTGTTTAGATCAAGCTCTTCTCGATATTATTTCGAGCCGATTTCTTGCAGGTACCCTTAAAAACATGTTTTAAACATAATGAACGGTTCAGATCATCAAAATAAAGGATCCCTCATTAGAAGCGCGGACTATATATGTATGAGTGAGCTTCTAATAAGGGATCCCCTATTTTGCTACGGTGTGGACCTCCTACTTCTTGATCAAATTATGATGATCTGAACCGTTCAATGTGTTTAAAACGTGTTTTTAAGGGTACCCGTAAGAGATCGGCTCAAAATAATATCCGGAAAGTCTTTGATCCGTTCAATTTTTCATAAAACTGTTCCTGTCAGCATTTATCAAAAACTGTTTAGATCAAGCTCTTCTCGATATTATTTCGAGCCGATTTTTTGCAGGTACCCTTAAAAACATGTTTTAAACATAATGAACGGTTCAGATCATCAAAATAAAGGATCCCTCATTAGAAGCGCGGACTATATATGTATGAGTGAGCTTCTAATAAGAGATCCCTATTTTGCTACGGTGTGGACCTCCTACTTCTTGATCAAATTATGATGATCTGAACCGTTCAATGTGTTTAAAACGTGTTTTTAAGGGTACCCGTAAGAGATCGGCTCAAAATAATATCCGGAAAGTCTTTGATCCGTTCAATTTTTCATAAAACTGTTCCTGTCAGCATTTATCAAAAACTGTTTAGATCAAGCTCTTCTCGATATTATTTCGAGCCGATTTCTTGCAGGTACCCTTAAAAATATGTTTTAAACATAATGAACGGTTCAGATCATCAAAATAAAGGATCCCTCATTAGAAGCGCGGACTATATATGTATGAGTGAGCTTCTAATAAGGGATCCCCTATTTTGCTACGGTGTGGACCTCCTACTTCTTGATCAAATTATGATGATCTGAACCGTTCAATGTGTTTAAAACGTGTTTTTAAGGGTACCCGTAAGAGATCGGCTCAAAATAATATCCGGAAAGTATTTGATCCGTTCAATTTTTCATAAAACTGTTCCTGTCAGCATTTATCAAAAACTGTTTAGATCAAGCTCTTCTCGATATTATTTCGAGCCGATTTCTTGCAGGTACCCTTAAAAACATGTTTTAAACATAATGAACGGTTCAGATCATCAAAATAAAGGATCCCTTATTAGAAGCGCGGACTATATATGTATGAGTGAGCTTCTAATAAGGGATCCCCTATTTTGCTACGGTGTGGACCTCCTACTTCTTGATCAAATTATGATGATCTGAACCGTTCAATATGTTCAAAACGTGTTTTTAAGGGTACCCGTAAGAGATCGGCTCAAAATAATATCCGGAAAGTCTTTGATCCGTTCAATTTTTCATAAAACTGTTCCTGTCAGCATTTATCAAAAACTGTTTAAATCAAGCTCTTCTCGATATTATTTCGAGCCGATTTCTTGCAGGTACCCTTAAAAACATGTTTTAAACATAATGAACGGTTCAGATCATCAAAATAAAGGATCCCTCATTAGAAGCGCGGACTATATATGTATGAGTGAGCTTCTAATAAGGGATCCCCTATTTTGCTACGGTGTGGACCTCCTACTTCTTGATCAAATTATGATGATCTGAACCGTTCAATGTGTTCAAAACGTGTTTTTAAGGGTACCCGTAAGAGATCGGCTCAAAATAATATCCGGAAAGTCTTTGATCCGTTCAATTTTTCATAAAACTGTTCCTGTCAGCATTTATCAAAAACTGTTTAGATCAAGCTCTTCTCGATATTATTTCGAGCCGATTTCTTGCAGGTACCCTTAAAAACATGTTTTAAACATAATGAACGGTTCAGATCATCAAAATAAAGGATCCCTCATTAGAAGCGCGGACTATATATGTATGAGTGAGCTTCTAATAAGGGATCCCCTATTTTGCTACGGTGTGGACCTCCTACTTCTTGATCAAATTATGATGATCTGAACCGTTCAATGTGTTCAAAACGTGTTTTTAAGGGTACCCGTAAGAGATCGGCTCAAAATAATATCCGGAAAGTCTTTGATCCGTTCAATTTTTCATAAAGCTGTTCCTGTCAGCATTTATCAAAAACTGTTTAGATCAAGCTCTTCTCGATATTATTTCGAGCCGATTTCTTGCAGGTACCCTTAAAAACATGTTTTAAACATAATGAACGGTTCAGATCATCAAAATAAAGGATCCCTCATTAGAAGCGCGGACTATATATGTATGAGTGAGCTTCTAATAAGGGATCCCCTATTTTGCTACGGTGTGGACCTCCTACTTCTTGATCAAATTATGATGATCTGAACCGTTCAATGTGTTTAAAACGTGTTTTTAAGGGTACCCGTAAGAGATCGGCTCAAAATAATATCCGGAAAGTCTTTGATCCGTTCAATTTTTCATAAAACTGTTCCTGTCAGCATTTATCAAAAACTGTTTAGATCAAGCTCTTCTCGATATTATTTCGAGCCGATTTCTTGCAGGTACCCTTAAAAACATGTTTTAAACATAATGAACGGTTCAGATCATCAAAATAAAGGATCCCTCATTAGAAGCGCGGACTATATATGTATGAGTGAGCTTCTAATCAGAGATCCCCTATTTTGCTACGGTGTGGACCTCCTACTTCTTGATCAAATTATGATGATCTGAACCGTTCAATGTGTTTAAAACGTGTTTTTAAGGGTACCCGTAAGAGATCGGCTCAAAATAATATCCGGAAAGTCTTTGATCCGTTCAATTTTTCATAAAACTGTTCCTGTCAGCATTTATGAAAAACTGTTTAGATCAAGCTCTTCTCGATATTATTTCGAGCCGATTTCTTGCAGGTACCCTTAAAAACATGTTTTAAACATAATGAACGGTTCAGATCATCAAAATAAAGGATCCCTCATTAGAAGCGCGGACTATATATGTATGAGTGAGCTTCTAATAAGGGATCCCCTATTTTGCTACGGTGTGGACCTCCTACTTCTTGATCAAATTATGATGATCTGAATCGTTCAATGTGTTTAAAACGTGTTTTTAAGGGTACCCGTAAGAGATCGGCTCAAAATAATATCCGGAAAGTCTTTGATCCGTTCAATTTTTCATAAAACTGTTCCTGTCAGCATTTATCAAAAACTGTTTAGATCAAGCTCTTCTCGATATTATTTCGAGCCGATTTCTTGCAGGTACCCTTAAAAACATGTTTTAAACATAATGAACGGTTCAGATCATCAAAATAAAGGATCCCTCATTAGAAGCGCGGACTATATATGTATGAGTGAGCTTCTAATAAGGGATCCCCTATTTTGCTACGGTGTGGACCTCCTACTTCTTGATCAAATTATGATGATCTGAACCGTTCAATGTGTTTAAAACGTGTTTTTAAGGGTACCCGTAAGAGATCGGCTCAAAATAATA
The DNA here is from genome assembly GCA_019985065.2 of Arctostaphylos glauca. Taxonomy (NCBI): domain Eukaryota; kingdom Viridiplantae; phylum Streptophyta; class Magnoliopsida; order Ericales; family Ericaceae; genus Arctostaphylos; species Arctostaphylos glauca. Next base: position 66,657 of record JAHSPW020000087.1, on the reverse strand, counting down.
TCCGGAAAGTCTTTGATCCGTTCAATTTTTCATAAAACTGTTCCTGTCAGCATTTATCAAAAACTGTTTAGATCAAGCTCTTCTCGATATTATTTCGAGCCGATTTCTTGCAGGTACCCTTAAAAACATGTTTTAAACATAATGAACGGTTCAGATCATCAAAATAAAGGATCCCTCATTAGAAGCGCGGACTATATATGTATGAGTGAGCTTCTAATAAGAGATCCCCTATTTTGCTACGGTGTGGACCTCCTACTTCTTGATCAAATTATGATGATCTGAACCGTTCAATGTGTTTAAAACGTGTTTTTAAGGGTACCCGTAAGAGATCGGCTCAAAATAATATCCGGAAAGTCTTTGATCCGTTCAATTTTTCATAAAACTGTTCCTGTCAGCATTTATCAAAAACTGTTTAGATCAAGCTCTTCTCGATATTATTTCGAGCCGATTTCTTGCAGGTACCCTTAAAAACATGTTTTAAACATAATGAACGGTTCAGATCATCAAAATAAAGGATCCCTCATTAGAAGCGCGGACTATATATGTATGAGTGAGCTTCTAATAAGGGATCCCCTATTTTGCTACGGTGTGGACCTCCTACTTCTTGATCAAATTATGATGATCTGAACCGTTCAATGTGTTTAAAACGTGTTTTTAAGGGTACCCGTAAGAGATCGGCTCAAAATAATATCCGGAAAGTATTTGATCCGTTCAATTTTTCATAAAACTGTTCCTGTCAGCATTTATCAAAAACTGTTTAGATCAAGCTCTTCTCGATATTATTTCGAGCCGATTTCTTGCAGGTACCCTTAAAAACATGTTTTAAACATAATGAACGGTTCAGATCATCAAAATAAAGGATCCCTTATTAGAAGCGCGGACTATATATGTATGAGTGAGCTTCTAATAAGGGATCCCCTATTTTGCTACGGTGTGGACCTCCTACTTCTTGATCAAATTATGATGATCTGAACCGTTCAATATGTTCGAAACGTGTTTTTAAGGGTACCCGTAAGAGATCGGCTCAAAATAATATCCGGAAAGTCTTTGATCCGTTCAATTTTTCATAAAACTGTTCCTGTCAGCATTTATCAAAAACTGTTTAGATCAAGCTCTTCTCGATATTATTTCGAGCCGATTTCTTGCAGGTACCCTTAAAAACATGTTTTAAACATAATGAACGGTTCAGATCATCAAAATAAAGGATCCCTCATTAGAAGCGCGGACTATATATGTATGAGTGAGCTTCTAATAAGGGATCCCCTATTTTGCTACGGTGTGGACCTCCTACTTCTTGATCAAATTATGATGATCTGAACCGTTCAATGTGTTTAAAACGTGTTTTTAAGGGTACCCGTAAGAGATCGGCTCAAAATAATATCCGGAAAGTCTTTGATCCGTTCAATTTTTCATAAAACTGTTCCTGTCAGCATTTATCAAAAACTGTTTAGATCAAGCTCTTCTCGATATTATTTCGAGCCGATTTTTTGCAGGTACCCTTAAAAACATGTTTTAAACATAATGAACGGTTCAGATCATCAAAATAAAGGATCCCTCATTAGAAGCGCGGACTATATATGTATGAGTGAGCTTCTAATAAGAGATCCCTATTTTGCTACGGTGTGGACCTCCTACTTCTTGATCAAATTATGATGATCTGAACCGTTCAATGTGTTTAAAACGTGTTTTTAAGGGTACCCGTAAGAGATCGGCTCAAAATAATATCCGGAAAGTCTTTGATCCGTTCAATTTTTCATAAAACTGTTCCTGTCAGCATTTATCAAAAACTGTTTAGATCAAGCTCTTCTCGATATTATTTCGAGCCGATTTCTTGCAGGTACCCTTAAAAATATGTTTTAAACATAATGAACGGTTCAGATCATCAAAATAAAGGATCCCTCATTAGAAGCGCGGACTATATATGTATGAGTGAGCTTCTAATAAGGGATCCCCTATTTTGCTACGGTGTGGACCTCCTACTTCTTGATCAAATTATGATGATCTGAACCGTTCAATGTGTTTAAAACGTGTTTTTAAGGGTACCCGTAAGAGATCGGCTCAAAATAATATCCGGAAAGTATTTGATCCGTTCAATTTTTCATAAAACTGTTCCTGTCAGCATTTATCAAAAACTGTTTAGATCAAGCTCTTCTCGATATTATTTCGAGCCGATTTCTTGCAGGTACCCTTAAAAACATGTTTTAAACATAATGAACGGTTCAGATCATCAAAATAAAGGATCCCTTATTAGAAGCGCGGACTATATATGTATGAGTGAGCTTCTAATAAGGGATCCCCTATTTTGCTACGGTGTGGACCTCCTACTTCTTGATCAAATTATGATGATCTGAACCGTTCAATATGTTCAAAACGTGTTTTTAAGGGTACCCGTAAGAGATCGGCTCAAAATAATATCCGGAAAGTCTTTGATCCGTTCAATTTTTCATAAAACTGTTCCTGTCAGCATTTATCAAAAACTGTTTAAATCAAGCTCTTCTCGATATTATTTCGAGCCGATTTCTTGCAGGTACCCTTAAAAACATGTTTTAAACATAATGAACGGTTCAGATCATCAAAATAAAGGATCCCTCATTAGAAGCGCGGACTATATATGTATGAGTGAGCTTCTAATAAGGGATCCCCTATTTTGCTACGGTGTGGACCTCCTACTTCTTGATCAAATTATGATGATCTGAACCGTTCAATGTGTTCAAAACGTGTTTTTAAGGGTACCCGTAAGAGATCGGCTCAAAATAATATCCGGAAAGTCTTTGATCCGTTCAATTTTTCATAAAGCTGTTCCTGTCAGCATTTATCAAAAACTGTTTAGATCAAGCTCTTCTCGATATTATTTCGAGCCGATTTCTTGCAGGTACCCTTAAAAACATGTTTTAAACATAATGAACGGTTCAGATCATCAAAATAAAGGATCCCTCATTAGAAGCGCGGACTATATATGTATGAGTGAGCTTCTAATAAGGGATCCCCTATTTTGCTACGGTGTGGACCTCCTACTTCTTGATCAAATTATGATGATCTGAACCGTTCAATGTGTTCAAAACGTGTTTTTAAGGGTACCCGTAAGAGATCGGCTCAAAATAATATCCGGAAAGTCTTTGATCCGTTCAATTTTTCATAAAGCTGTTCCTGTCAGCATTTATCAAAAACTGTTTAGATCAAGCTCTTCTCGATATTATTTCGAGCCGATTTCTTGCAGGTACCCTTAAAAACATGTTTTAAACATAATGAACGGTTCAGATCATCAAAATAAAGGATCCCTCATTAGAAGCGCGGACTATATATGTATGAGTGAGCTTCTAATAAGGGATCCCCTATTTTGCTACGGTGTGGACCTCCTACTTCTTGATCAAATTATGATGATCTGAACCGTTCAATGTGTTCAAAACGTGTTTTTAAGGGTACCCGTAAGAGATCGGCTCAAAATAATATCCGGAAAGTCTTTGATCCGTTCAATTTTTCATAAAGCTGTTCCTGTCAGCATTTATCAAAAACTGTTTAGATCAAGCTCTTCTCGATATTATTTCGAGCCGATTTCTTGCAGGTACCCTTAAAAACATGTTTTAAACATAATGAACGGTTCAGATCGTCAAAATAAAGGATCCCTCATTAGAAGCGCGGACTATATATGTATGAGTGAGCTTCTAATAAGGGATCCCCTATTTTGCTACGGTGTGGACCTCCTACTTCTTGATCAAATTATGATGATCTGAACCGTTCAATGTGTTTAAAACGTGTTTTTAAGGGTACCCGTAAGAGATCGGCTCAAAATAATATCCGGAAAGTCTTTGATCCATTCAATTTTTCATAAAACTGTTCCTGTCAGCATTCATCAAAAACTGTTTAGATCAAGCTCTTCTCGATATTATTTCGAGCCGATTTCTTGCAGGTACCCTTAAAAACATGTTTTAAACATAATGAACGGTTCAAATCATCAAAATAAAGGATCCCTCATTAGAAGCGCGGACTATATATGTATGAGTGAGCTTCTAATAAGGGATCCCCTATTTTGCTACGGTGTGGACCTCCTACTTCTTGATCAAATTATGATGATCTGAACCGTTCAATATGTTCAAAACGTGTTTTTAAGGGTACCCGTAAGAGATCGGCTCAAAATAATATCCGGAAAGTCTTTGATCCGTTCAATTTTTCATAAAGCTGTTCCTGTCAGCATTTATCAAAAACTGTTTAGATCAAGCTCTTCTCGATATTATTTCGAGCCGATTTCTTGCAGGTACCCTTAAAAACATGTTTTAAACATAATGAACGGTTCAGATCATCAAAATAAAGGATCCCTCATTAGAAGCGCGGACTATATATGTATGAGTGAGCTTCTAATAAGGGATCCCCTATTTTGCTACGGTGTGGACCTCCTACTTCTTGATCAAATTATGATTATCTGAACCGTTCAATGTGTTCAAAACGTGTTTTTAAGGGTACCCGTAAGAGATCGGCTCAAAATAATATCCGGAAAGTCTTTGATCCGTTCAATTTTTCATAAAGCTGTTCCTGTCAGCATTTATCAAAAACTGTTTAGATCAAGCTCTTCTCGATATTATTTCGAGCCGATTTCTTGCAGGTACCCTTAAAAACATGTTTTAAACATAATGAACGGTTCAGATCATCAAAATAAAGGATCGCTCATTAGAAGCGCGGACTATATATGTATGAGTGAGCTTCTAATAAGGGATCCCCTATTTTGCTACGGTGTGGACCTCCTACTTCTTGATCAAATTATGATGATCTGAACCGTTCAATGTGTTCAAAACGTGTTTTTAAGGGTACCCGTAAGAGATCGGCTCAAAATAATATCCGGAAAGTCTTTGATCCGTTCAATTTTTCATAAAGCTGTTCCTGTCAGCATTTATCAAAAACTGTTTAGATCAAGCTCTTCTCGATATTATTTGGAGCCGATTTCTTGCAGGTACCCTTAAAAACATGTTTTAAACATAATGAACGGTTCAGATCATCAAAATAAAGGATCCCTCATTAGAAGCGCGGACTATATATGTATGAGTGAGCTTCTAATAAGGGATCCCCTATTTTGCTACGGTGTGGACCTCCTACTTCTTGATCAAATTATGATGATCTGAACCGTTCAATGTGTTCAAAATGTGTTTTTAAGGGTACCCGTAAGAGATCGGCTCAAAATAATATCCGGAAAGTCTTTGATCCGTTCAATTTTTCATAAAGCTGTTCCTGTCAGCATTTATCAAAAACTGTTTAGATCAAGCTCTTCTCGATATTATTTCGAGCCGATTTCTTGCAGGTACCCTTAAAAACATGTTTTAAACATAATGAACGGTTCAGATCATCAAAATAAAGGATCCCTCATTAGAAGCGCGGACTATATATGTATGAGTGAGCTTCTAATAAGGGATCCCCTATTTTGCTACGGTGTGGACCTCCTACTTCTTGATCAAATTATGATGATCTGAACCGTTCAATGTGTTCAAAACGTGTTTTTAAGGGTACCCGTAAGAGATCGGCTCAAAATAATATCCGGAAAGTCTTTGATCCGTTCAATTTTTCATAAAGCTGTTCCTGTCAGCATTTATCAAAAACTGTTTAGATCAAGCTCTTCTCGATATTATTTCGAGCCGATTTCTTGTAGGTACCCTTAAAAACATGTTTTAAACATAATGAACGGTTCAGATCATCAAAATAAAGGATCCCTCATTAGAAGCGCGGACTATATATGTATGAGTGAGCTTCTAATAAGGGATCCCCTATTTTGCTACGGTGTGGACCTCCTACTTCTTGATCAAATTATGATGATCTGAACCGTTCAATGTGTTCAAAACGTGTTTTTAAGGGTACCCGTAAGAGATCGGCTCAAAATAATATCCGGAAAGTCTTTGATCCGTTCAATTTTTCATAAAGCTGTTCCTGTCAGCATTTATCAAAAACTGTTTAGATCAAGCTCTTCTCGATATTATTTCGAGCCGATTTCTTGCAGGTACCCTTAAAAACATGTTTTAAACATAATGAACGGTTCAGATCATCAAAATAAAGGATCCCTCATTAGAAGCGCGGACTATATATGTATGAGTGAGCTTCTAATAAGGGATCCCCTATTTTGCTACGGTGTGGACCTCCTACTTCTTGATCAAATTATTATGATCTGAACCGTTCAATATGTTCAAAACGTGTTTTTAAGGGTACCTGTAAGAGATCGGCTCAAAATAATATCCGGAAAGTCTTTGATCCGTTCAATTTTTCATAAAGCTGTTCCTGTCAGCATTTATCAAAAACTGTTTAGATCAAGCTCTTCTCGATATTATTTCGAGCCGATTTCTTGCAGGTACCCTTAAAAACATGTTTTAAACATAATGAACGGTTCAGATCATCAAAATAAAGGATCCCTCATTAGAAGCGCGGACTATATATGTATGAGTGAGCTTCTAATAAGGGATCCCCTATTTTGCTACGGTGTGGACCTCCTACTTCTTGATCAAATTATGATGATCTGAACCGTTCAATGTGTTCAAAACGTGTTTTTAAGGGTACCCGTAAGAGATCGGCTCAAAATAATATCCGGAAAGTCTTTGATCCGTTCAATTTTTCATAAAGCTGTTCCTGTCAGCGTTTATCAAAAACTGTTTAGATCAAGCTCTTCTCGATATTATTTCGAGCCGATTTCTTGCAGGTACCCTTAAAAACATGTTTTAAACATAATGAACGGTTCAGATCATCAAAATAAAGGATCCCTCATTAGAAGCGCGGACTATATATGTATGAGTGAGCTTCTAATAAGGGATCCCCTATTTTGCTACGGTGTGGACCTCCTACTTCTTGATCAAATTATGATGATCTGAACCGTTCAATGTGTTCAAAACGTGTTTTTAAGGGTACCCGTAAGAGATCGGCTCAAAATAATATCCGGAAAGTCTTTGATCCGTTCAATTTTTCATAAAGCTGTTCCTGTCAGCATTTATCAAAAACTGTTTAGATCAAGCTCTTCTCGATATTATTTCGAGCCGATTTCTTGCAGGTACCCTTAAAAACATGTTTTAAACATAATGAACGGTTCAGATCATCAAAATAAAGGATCCCTCATTAGAAGCGCGGACTATATATGTATGAGTGAGCTTCTAATAAGGGATCCCCTATTTTGCTACGGTGTGGACCTCCTACTTCTTGATCAAATTATGATGATCTGAACCGTTCAATGTGTTTAAAACGTGTTTTTAAGGGTACCCGTAAGAGATCGGCTCAAAATAATATCCGGAAAGTCTTTGATCCGTTCAATTTTTCATAAAGCTGTTCCTGTCAGCATTTATCAAAAACTGTTTAGATCAAGCTCTTCTCGATATTATTTCGAGCCGATTTCTTGCAGGTACCCTTAAAAACATGTTTTAAACATAATGAACGGTTCAGATCATCAAAATAAAGGATCCCTCATTAGAAGCGCGGACTATATATGTATGAGTGAGCTTCTAATAAGGGATCCCCTATTTTGCTACGGTGTGGACCTCCTACTTCTTGATCAAATTATGATGATCTGAACCGTTCAATGTGTTCAAAACGTGTTTTTAAGGGTACCCGTAAGAGATCGGCTCAAAATAATATCCGGAAAGTCTTTGATCCGTTCAATTTTTCATAAAGCTGTTCCTGTCAGCATTTATCAAAAACTGTTTAGATCAAGCTCTTCTCGATATTATTTCGAGCCGATTTCTTGCAGGTACCCTTAAAAACATGTTTTAAACATAATGAACGGTTCAGATCATCAAAATAAAGGATCCCTCATTAGAAGCGCGGACTATATATGTATGAGTGAGCTTCTAATAAGGGATCCCCTATTTTGCTACGGTGTGGACCTCCTACTTCTTGATCAAATTATGATGATCTGAACCGTTCAATGTGTTCAAAACGTGTTTTTAAGGGTACCCGTAAGAGATCGGCTCAAAATAATATCCGGAAAGTCTTTGATCCGTTCAATTTTTCATAAAGCTGTTCCTGTCAGCATTTATCAAAAACTGTTTAGATCAAGCTCTTCTCGATATTATTTCGAGCCGATTTCTTGCAGGTACCCTTAAAAACATGTTTTAAACATAATGAACGGTTCAGATCATCAAAATAAAGGATCCCTCATTAGAAGCGCGGACTATATATGTATGAGTGAGCTTCTAATAAGGGATCCCCTATTTTGCTACGGTGTGGACCTCCTACTTCTTGATCAAATTATGATGATCTGAACCGTTCAATGTGTTCAAAACGTGTTTTTAAGGGTACCCGTAAGAGATCGGCTCAAAATAATATCCGGAAAGTCTTTGATCCGTTCAATTTTTCATAAAGCTGTTCCTGTCAGCATTTATCAAAAACTGTTTAGATCAAGCTATTCTCGATATTATTTCGAGCCGATTTCTTGCAGGTACCCTTAAAAACATGTTTTAAACATAATGAACGGTTCAGATCATCAAAATAAAGGATCCCTCATTAGAAGCGCGGACTATATATGTATGAGTGAGCTTCTAATAAGGGATCCCCTATTTTGCTACGGTGTGGACCTCCTACTTCTTGATCAAATTATGATGATCTGAACCGTTCAATGTGTTCAAAACGTGTTTTTAAGGGTACCCGTAAGAGATCGGCTCAAAATAATATCCGGAAAGTCTTTGATCCGTTCAATTTTTCATAAAACTGTTCCTGTCAGTATTTATCAAAAACTGTTTAGATCAAGCTCTTCTCGATATTATTTCGAGCCGATTTCTTGCAGGTACCCTTAAAAACATGTTTTAAACATAATGAACGGTTCAGATCATCAAAATAAAGGATCCCTCATTAGAAGCGCGGACTATATATGTATGAGTGAGCTTCTAATAAGGGATCCCCTATTTTGCTACGGTGTGGACCTCCTACTTCTTGATCAAATTATGATGATCTGAACCGTTCAATGTGTTCAAAACGTGTTTTTAAGGGTACCCGTAAGAGATCGGCTCAAAATAATATCCGGAAAGTCTTTGATCCGTTCAATTTTTCATAAAACTGTTCCTGTCAGCATTTATCAAAAACTGTTTAGATCAAGCTCTTCTCGATATTATTTCGAGCCGATTTCTTGCAGGTACCCTTAAAAACATGTTTTAAACATAATGAACGGTTCAGATCATCAAAATAAAGGATCCCTCATTAGAAGCGCGGACTATATATGTATGAGTGAGCTTCTAATAAGGGATCCCCTATTTTGCTACGGTGTGGACCTCCTACTTCTTGATCAAATTATGATGATCTGAACCGTTCAATGTGTTCAAAACGTGTTTTTAAGGGTACCCGTAAGAGATCGGCTCAAAATAATATCCGGAAAGTCTTTGATCCGTTCAATTTTTCATAAAACTGTTCCTGTCAGCATTTATCAAAAACTGTTTAGATCAAGCTCTTCTCGATATTATTTCGAGCCGATTTCTTGCAGGTACCCTTAAAAACATGTTTTAAACATAATGAACGGTTCAGATCATCAAAATAAAGGATCCCTCATTAGAAGCGCGGACTATATATGTATGAGTGAGCTTCTAATAAGGGATCCCCTATTTTGCTACGGTGTGGACCTCCGACTTCTTGATCAAATTATGATGATCTGAACCGTTCAATGTGTTCAAAACGTGTTTTTAAGGGTACCCGTAAGAGATCGGCTCAAAATAATATCCGGAAAGTCTTTGATCCGTTCAATTTTTCATAAAGCTGTTCCTGTCAGCATTTATCAAAAACTGTTTAGATCAAGCTCTTCTCGATATTATTTCGAGCCGATTTCTTGCAGGTACCCTTAAAAACATGTTTTAAACATAATGAACGGTTCAGATCATCAAAATAAAGGATCCCTCATTAGAAGCGCGGACTATATATGTATGAGTGAGCTTCTAATAAGGGATCCCCTATTTTGCTACGGTGTGGACCTCCTACTTCTTGATCAAATTATGATGATCTGAACCGTTCAATGTGTTCAAAACGTGTTTTTAAGGGTACCCGTAAGAGATCGGCTCAAAATAATATCCGGAAAGTCTTTGATCCGTTCAATTTTTCATAAAGCTGTTCCTGTCAGCATTTATCAAAAACTGTTTAGATCAAGCTCTTCTCGATATTATTTCGAGCCGATTTCTTGCAGGTACCCTTAAAAACATGTTTTAAACATAATGAACGGTTCAGATCATCAAAATAAAGGATCCCTCATTAGAAGCGCGGACTATATATGTATGAGTGAGCTTCTAATAAGGGATCCCCTATTTTGCTACGGTGTGGACCTCCTACTTCTTGATCAAATTATGATGATCTGAACCGTTCAATGTGTTCAAAACGTGTTTTTAAGGGTACCCGTAAGAGATCGGCTCAAAATAATATCCGGAAAGTCTTTGATCCGTTCAATTTTTCATAAAGCTGTTCCTGTCAGCATTTATCAAAAACTGTTTAGATCAAGCTCTTCTCGATATTATTTCGAGCCGATTTCTTGCAGGTACCCTTAAAAACATGTTTTAAACATAATGAACGGTTCAGATCATCAAAATAAAGGATCCCTCATTAGAAGCGCGGACTATATATGTATGAGTGAGCTTCTAATAAGGGATCCCCTATTTTGCTACGGTGTGGACCTCCTACTTCTTGATCAAATTATGATTATCTGAACCGTTCAATGTGTTCAAAACGTGTTTTTAAGGGTACCCGTAAGAGATCGGCTCAAAATAATATCCGGAAAGTCTTTGATCCGTTCAATTTTTCATAAAGCTGTTCCTGTCAGCATTTATCAAAAACTGTTTAGATCAAGCTCTTCTCGATATTATTTCGAGCCGATTTCTTGCAGGTACCCTTAAAAACATGTTTTAAACATAATGAACGGTTCAGATCATCAAAATAAAGGATCGCTCATTAGAAGCGCGGACTATATATGTATGAGTGAGCTTCTAATAAGGGATCCCCTATTTTGCTACGGTGTGGACCTCCTACTTCTTGATCAAATTATGATGATCTGAACCGTTCAATGTGTTCAAAACGTGTTTTTAAGGGTACCCGTAAGAGATCGGCTCAAAATAATATCCGGAAAGTCTTTGATCCGTTCAATTTTTCATAAAGCTGTTCCTGTCAGCATTTATCAAAAACTGTTTAGATCAAGCTCTTCTCGATATTATTTGGAGCCGATTTCTTGCAGGTACCCTTAAAAACATGTTTTAAACATAATGAACGGTTCAGATCATCAAAATAAAGGATCCCTCATTAGAAGCGCGGACTATATATGTATGAGTGAGCTTCTAATAAGGGATCCCCTATTTTGCTACGGTGTGGACCTCCTACTTCTTGATCAAATTATGATGATCTGAACCGTTCAATGTGTTCAAAATGTGTTTTTAAGGGTACCCGTAAGAGATCGGCTCAAAATAATATCCGGAAAGTCTTTGATCCGTTCAATTTTTCATAAAGCTGTTCCTGTCAGCATTTATCAAAAACTGTTTAGATCAAGCTCTTCTCGATATTATTTCGAGCCGATTTCTTGCAGGTACCCTTAAAAACATGTTTTAAACATAATGAACGGTTCAGATCATCAAAATAAAGGATCCCTCATTAGAAGCGCGGACTATATATGTATGAGTGAGCTTCTAATAAGGGATCCCCTATTTTGCTACGGTGTGGACCTCCTACTTCTTGATCAAATTATGATGATCTGAACCGTTCAATGTGTTCAAAACGTGTTTTTAAGGGTACCCGTAAGAGATCGGCTCAAAATAATATCCGGAAAGTCTTTGATCCGTTCAATTTTTCATAAAGCTGTTCCTGTCAGCATTTATCAAAAACTGTTTAGATCAAGCTCTTCTCGATATTATTTCGAGCCGATTTCTTGTAGGTACCCTTAAAAACATGTTTTAAACATAATGAACGGTTCAGATCATCAAAATAAAGGATCCCTCATTAGAAGCGCGGACTATATATGTATGAGTGAGCTTCTAATAAGGGATCCCCTATTTTGCTACGGTGTGGACCTCCTACTTCTTGATCAAATTATGATGATCTGAACCGTTCAATGTGTTCAAAACGTGTTTTTAAGGGTACCCGTAAGAGATCGGCTCAAAATAATATCCGGAAAGTCTTTGATCCGTTCAATTTTTCATAAAGCTGTTCCTGTCAGCATTTATCAAAAACTGTTTAGATCAAGCTCTTCTCGATATTATTTCGAGCCGATTTCTTGCAGGTACCCTTAAAAACATGTTTTAAACATAATGAACGGTTCAGATCATCAAAATAAAGGATCCCTCATTAGAAGCGCGGACTATATATGTATGAGTGAGCTTCTAATAAGGGATCCCCTATTTTGCTACGGTGTGGACCTCCTACTTCTTGATCAAATTATGATGATCTGAACCGTTCAATGTGTTTAAAACGTGTTTTTAAGGGTACCCGTAAGAGATCGGCTCAAAATAATATCCGGAAAGTCTTTGATCCGTTCAATTTTTCATAAAGCTGTTCCTGTCAGCATTTATCAAAAACTGTTTAGATCAAGCTCTTCTCGATATTATTTCGAGCCGATTTCTTGCAGGTACCCTTAAAAACATGTTTTAAACATAATGAACGGTTCAGATCATCAAAATAAAGGATCCCTCATTAGAAGCGCGGACTATACATGTATGAGTGAGCTTCTAATAAGGGATCCCCTATTTTGCTACGGTGTGGACCTCCTACTTCTTGATCAAATTATGATGATCTGAACCGTTCAATGTGTTCAAAACGTGTTTTTAAGGGTACCCGTAAGAGATCGGCTCAAAATAATATCCGGAAAGTCTTTGATCCGTTCAATTTTTCATAAAGCTGTTCCTGTCAGCGTTTATCAAAAACTGTTTAGATCAAGCTCTTCTCGATATTATTTCGAGCCGATTTCTTGCAGGTACCCTTAAAAACATGTTTTAAACATAATGAACGGTTCAGATCATCAAAATAAAGGATCCCTCATTAGAAGCGCGGACTATATATGTATGAGTGAGCTTCTAATAAGGGATCCCCTATTTTGCTACGGTGTGGACCTCCTACTTCTTGATCAAATTATGATGATCTGAACCGTTCAATGTGTTCAAAACGTGTTTTTAAGGGTACCCGTAAGAGATCGGCTCAAAATAATATCCGGAAAGTCTTTGATCCGTTCAATTTTTCATAAAGCTGTTCCTGTCAGCATTTATCAAAAACTGTTTAGATCAAGCTCTTCTCGATATTATTTCGAGCCGATTTCTTGCAGGTACCCTTAAAAACATGTTTTAAACATAATGAACGGTTCAGATCATCAAAATAAAGGATCCCTCATTAGAAGCGCGGACTATATATGTATGAGTGAGCTTCTAATAAGGGATCCCCTATTTTGCTACGGTGTGGACCTCCTACTTCTTGATCAAATTATGATGATCTGAACCGTTCAATGTGTTTAAAACGTGTTTTTAAGGGTACCCGTAAGAGATCGGCTCAAAATAATATCCGGAAAGTCTTTGATCCGTTCAATTTTTCATAAAGCTGTTCCTGTCAGCATTTATCAAAAACTGTTTAGATCAAGCTCTTCTCGATATTATTTCGAGCCGATTTCTTGCAGGTACCCTTAAAAACATGTTTTAAACATAATGAACGGTTCAGATCATCAAAATAAAGGATCCCTCATTAGAAGCGCGGACTATATATGTATGAGTGAGCTTCTAATAAGGGATCCCCTATTTTGCTACGGTGTGGACCTCCTACTTCTTGATCAAATTATGATGATCTGAACCGTTCAATGTGTTCAAAACGTGTTTTTAAGGGTACCCGTAAGAGATCGGCTCAAAATAATATCCGGAAAGTCTTTGATCCGTTCAATTTTTCATAAAGCTGTTCCTGTCAGCATTTATCAAAAACTGTTTAGATCAAGCTCTTCTCGATATTATTTCGAGCCGATTTCTTGCAGGTACCCTTAAAAACATGTTTTAAACATAATGAACGGTTCAGATCATCAAAATAAAGGATCCCTCATTAGAAGCGCGGACTATATATGTATGAGTGAGCTTCTAATAAGGGATCCCCTATTTTGCTACGGTGTGGACCTCCTACTTCTTGATCAAATTATGATGATCTGAACCGTTCAATGTGTTCAAAACGTGTTTTTAAGGGTACCCGTAAGAGATCGGCTCAAAATAATATCCGGAAAGTCTTTGATCCGTTCAATTTTTCATAAAGCTGTTCCTGTCAGCATTTATCAAAAACTGTTTAGATCAAGCTCTTCTCGATATTATTTCGAGCCGATTTCTTGCAGGTACCCTTAAAAACATGTTTTAAACATAATGAACGGTTCAGATCATCAAAATAAAGGATCCCTCATTAGAAGCGCGGACTATATATGTATGAGTGAGCTTCTAATAAGGGATCCCCTATTTTGCTACGGTGTGGACCTCCTACTTCTTGATCAAATTATGATGATCTGAACCGTTCAATGTGTTCAAAACGTGTTTTTAAGGGTACCCGTAAGAGATCGGCTCAAAATAATATCCGGAAAGTCTTTGATCCGTTCAATTTTTCATAAAGCTGTTCCTGTCAGCATTTATCAAAAACTGTTTAGATCAAGCTATTCTCGATATTATTTCGAGCCGATTTCTTGCAGGTACCCTTAAAAACATGTTTTAAACATAATGAACGGTTCAGATCATCAAAATAAAGGATCCCTCATTAGAAGCGCGGACTATATATGTATGAGTGAGCTTCTAATAAGGGATCCCCTATTTTGCTACGGTGTGGACCTCCTACTTCTTGATCAAATTATGATGATCTGAACCGTTCAATGTGTTCAAAACGTGTTTTTAAGGGTACCTGTAAGAGATCGGCTCAAAATAATATCCGGAAAGTCTTTGATCCGTTCAATTTTTCATAAAACTGTTCCTGTCAGTATTTATCAAAAACTGTTTAGATCAAGCTCTTCTCGATATTATTTCGAGCCGATTTCTTGCAGGTACCCTTAAAAACATGTTTTAAACATAATGAACGGTTCAGATCATCAAAATAAAGGATCCCTCATTAGAAGCGCGGACTATATATGTATGAGTGAGCTTCTAATAAGGGATCCCCTATTTTGCTACGGTGTGGACCTCCTACTTCTTGATCAAATTATGATGATCTGAACCGTTCAATGTGTTCAAAACGTGTTTTTAAGGGTACCCGTAAGAGATCGGCTCAAAATAATATCCGGAAAGTCTTTGATCCGTTCAATTTTTCATAAAACTGTTCCTGTCAGCATTTATCAAAAACTGTTTAGATCAAGCTCTTCTCGATATTATTTCGAGCCGATTTCTTGCAGGTACCCTTAAAAACATGTTTTAAACATAATGAACGGTTCAGATCATCAAAATAAAGGATCCCTCATTAGAAGCGCGGACTATATATGTATGAGTGAGCTTCTAATAAGGGATCCCCTATTTTGCTACGGTGTGGACCTCCTACTTCTTGATCAAATTATGATGATCTGAACCGTTCAATGTGTTCAAAACGTGTTTTTAAGGGTACCCGTAAGAGATCGGCTCAAAATAATATCCGGAAAGTCTTTGATCCGTTCAATTTTTCATAAAACTGTTCCTGTCAGCATTTATCAAAAACTGTTTAGATCAAGCTCTTCTCGATATTATTTCGAGCCGATTTCTTGCAGGTACCCTTAAAAACATGTTTTAAACATAATGAACGGTTCAGATCATCAAAATAAAGGATCCCTCATTAGAAGCGCGGACTATATATGTATGAGTGAGCTTCTAATAAGGGATCCCCTATTTTGCTACGGTGTGGACCTCCGACTTCTTGATCAAATTATGATGATCTGAACCGTTCAATGTGTTCAAAACGTGTTTTTAAGGGTACCCGTAAGAGATCGGCTCAAAATAATATCCGGAAAGTCTTTGATCCGTTCAATTTTTCATAAAGCTGTTCCTGTCAGCATTTATCAAAAACTGTTTAGATCAAGCTCTTCTCGATATTATTTCGAGCCGATTTCTTGCAGGTACCCTTAAAAACATGTTTTAAACATAATGAACGGTTCAGATCATCAAAATAAAGGATCCCTCATTAGAAGCGCGGACTATATATGTATGAGTGAGCTTCTAATAAGGGATCCCCTATTTTGCTACGGTGTGGACCTCCTACTTCTTGATCAAATTATGATGATCTGAACCGTTCAATGTGTTCAAAACGTGTTTTTAAGGGTACCCGTAAGAGATCGGCTCAAAATAATATCCGGAAAGTCTTTGATCCGTTCAATTTTTCATAAAGCTGTTCCTGTCAGCATTTATCAAAAACTGTTTAGATCAAGCTCTTCTCGATATTATTTCGAGCCGATTTCTTGCAGGTACCCTTAAAAACATGTTTTAAACATAATGAACGGTTCAGATCATCAAAATAAAGGATCCCTCATTAGAAGCGCGGACTATATATGTATGAGTGAGCTTCTAATAAGGGATCCCCTATTTTGCTACGGTGTGGACCTCCTACTTCTTGATCAAATTATGATGATCTGAACCGTTCAATGTGTTCAAAACGTGTTTTTAAGGGTACCCGTAAGAGATCGGCTCAAAATAATATCCGGAAAGTCTTTGATCCGTTCAATTTTTCATAAAGCTGTTCCTGTCAGCATTTATCAAAAACTGTTTAGATCAAGCTCTTCTCGATATTATTTCGAGCCGATTTCTTGCAGGTACCCTTAAAAACATGTTTTAAACATAATGAACGGTTCAGATCATCAAAATAAAGGATCCCTCATTAGAAGCGCGGACTATATATGTATGAGTGAGCTTCTAATAAGGGATCCCCTATTTTGCTACGGTGTGGACCTCCTACTTCTTGATCAAATTATGATGATCTGAACCGTTCAATGTGTTCAAAACGTGTTTTTAAGGGTACCCGTAAGAGATCGGCTCAAAATAATATCCGGAAAGTCTTTGATCCGTTCAATTTTTCATAAAGCTGTTCCTGTCAGCATTTATCAAAAACTGTTTAGATCAAGCTCTTCTCGATATTATTTCGAGCCGATTTCTTGCAGGTACCCTTAAAAACATGTTTTAAACATAATGAACGGTTCAGATCATCAAAATAAAGGATCCCTCATTAGAAGCGCGGACTATATATGTATGAGTGAGCTTCTAATAAGGGATCCCCTATTTTGCTACGGTGTGGACCTCCTACTTCTTGATCAAATTATGATGATCTGAACCGTTCAATGTGTTCAAAACGTGTTTTTAAGGGTACCCGTAAGAGATCGGCTCAAAATAATATCCGGAAAGTCTTTGATCCGTTCAATTTTTCATAAAGCTGTTCCTGTCAGCATTTATCAAAAACTGTTTAGATCAAGCTCTTCTCGATATTATTTCGAGCCGATTTCTTGCAGGTACCCTTAAAAACATGTTTTAAACATAATGAACGGTTCAGATCATCAAAATAAAGGATCCCTCATTAGAAGCGCGGACTATATATGTATGAGTGAGCTTCTAATAAGGGATCCCCTATTTTGCTACGGTGTGGACCTCCTACTTCTTGATCAAATTATGATGATCTGAACCGTTCAATGTGTTCAAAACGTGTTTTTAAGGGTACCCGTAAGAGATCGGCTCAAAATAATATCCGGAAAGTCTTTGATCCGTTCAATTTTTCATAAAGCTGTTCCTGTCAGCATTTATCAAAAACTGTTTAGATCAAGCTCTTCTCGATATTATTTCGAGCCGATTTCTTGCAGGTACCCTTAAAAACATGTTTTAAACATAATGAACGGTTCAGATCATCAAAATAAAGGATCCCTCATTAGAAGCGCGGACTATATATGTATGAGTGAGCTTCTAATAAGGGATCCCCTATTTTGCTACGGTGTGGACCTCCTACTTCTTGATCAAATTATGATGATCTGAACCGTTCAATGTGTTCAAAACGTGTTTTTAAGGGTACCCGTAAGAGATCGGCTCAAAATAATATCCGGAAAGTCTTTGATCCGTTCAATTTTTCATAAAACTGTTCCTGTCAGCATTTATCAAAAACTGTTTAGATCAAGCTCTTCTCGATATTATTTCGAGCCGATTTCTTGCAGGTACCCTTAAAAACATGTTTTAAACATAATGAACAGTTCAGATCATCAAAATAAAGGATCCCTCATTAGAAGCGCGGACTATATATGTATGAGTGAGCTTCTAATAAGGGATCCCCTATTTTGCTACGGTGTGGACCTCCTACTTCTTGATCAAATTATGATGATCTGAACCGTTCAATGTGTTCAAAACGTGTTTTTAACGGTACCCATAAGAGATCGGCTCAAAATAATATCCGGAAAGTCTTTGATCCGTTCAATTTTTCATAAAACTGTTCCTGTCAGCATTTATCAAAAACTGTTTAGATCAAGCTCTTCTCGATATTATTTCGAGCCGATTTCTTGCAGGTACCCTTAAAAACATGTTTTAAACATAATGAACGGTTCAGATCATCAAAATAAAGGATCCCTCATAAGAAGCGCGGACTATATATGTATGAGTGAGCTTCTAATAAGGGATCCCCTATTTTGCTACGGTGTGGACCTCCTACTTCTTGATCAAATTATGATGATCTGAACCGTTCAATGAGTTCAAAACGTGTTTTTAAGGGTACCCGTAAGAGATCGGCTCAAAATAATATCCGGAAAGTCTTTGATCCGTTCAATTTTTCATAAAACTGTTCCTGTCTGCATTTATCAAAAACTGTTTAGATCAAGCTCTTCTCGATATTATTTCGAGCCGATTTCTTGCAGGTACCCTTAAAAACATGTTTTAAACATAATGAACGGTTCAGATCATCAAAATAAAGGATCCCTCATTAGAAGCGCGGACTATATATGTATGAGTGAGCTTCTAATAAGGGATCCCCTATTTTGCTACGGTGTGGACCTGCTACTTCTTCATCAAATTATGATGATCTGAACCGTTCAATGAGTTCAAAACGTGTTTTTAAGGGTACCCGTAAGAGATCGGCTCAAAATAATATCCGGAAAGTCTTTGATCCGTTCAATTTTTCATAAAACTGTTCCTGTCAGCATTTATCAAAAACTGTTTAGATCAAGCTCTTCTCGATATTATTTCGAGCCGATTTCTTGCAGGTACCCTTAAAAACATGTTTTAAACATAATGAACGGTTCAGATCATCAAAATAAAGGATCCCTCATTAGAAGCGCGGACTATATATGTATGAGTGAGCTTCTAATAAGGGATCCCCTATTTTGCTACGGTGTGGACCTCCTACTTCTTGATCAAATTATGATGATCTGAACCGTTCAATGTGTTTAAAACGTGTTTTTAAGGGTACCCGTAAGAGATCGGCTCAAAATAATATCCGGAAAGTCTTTGATCCGTTCAATTTTTCATAAAGCTGTTCCTGTCAGCATTTATCAAAAACTGTTTAGATCAAGCTCTTCTCGATATTATTTCGAGCCGATTTCTTGCAGGTACCCTTAAAAACATGTTTTAAACATAATGAACGGTTCAGATCATCAAAATAAAGGATCCCTCATTAGAAGCGCGGACTATATATGTATGAGTGAGCTTCTAATAAGGGATCCCCTATTTTGCTACGGTGTGGACCTCCTACTTCTTGATCAAATTATGATGATCTGAACCGTTCAATGTGTTTAAAACGTGTTTTTAAGGGTACCCGTAAGAGATCGGCTCAAAATAATATCCGGAAAGTCTTTGATCCGTTCAATTTTTCATAAAGCTGTTCCTGTCAGCATTTATCAAAAACTGTTTAGATCAAGCTCTTCTCGATATTATTTCGAGCCGATTTCTTGCAGGTACCCTTAAAAACATGTTTTAAACATAATGAACGGTTCAGATCATCAAAATAAAGGATCCCTCATTAGAAGCGCGGACTATATATGTATGAGTGAGCTTCTAATAAGGGATCCCCTATTTTGCTACGGTGTGGACCTCCTACTTCTTGATCAAATTATGATGATCTGAACCGTTCAATGTGTTTAAAACGTGTTTTTAAGGGTACCCGTAAGAGATCGGCTCAAAATAATATCCGGAAAGTCTTTGATCCGTTCAATTTTTCATAAAGCTGTTCCTGTCAGCATTTATCAAAAACTGTTTAGATCAAGCTCTTCTCGATATTATTTCGAGCCGATTTCTTGCAGGTACCCTTAAAAACATGTTTTAAACATAATGAACGGTTCAGATCATCAAAATAAAGGATCCCTCATTAGAAGCGCGGACTATATATGTATGAGTGAGCTTCTAATAAGGGATCCCCTATTTTGCTACGGTGTGGACCTCCTACTTCTTGATCAAATTATGATGATCTGAACC
Organism: Arctostaphylos glauca; assembly: GCA_019985065.2. Taxonomy (NCBI): domain Eukaryota; kingdom Viridiplantae; phylum Streptophyta; class Magnoliopsida; order Ericales; family Ericaceae; genus Arctostaphylos; species Arctostaphylos glauca. The sequence goes on along the minus strand of JAHSPW020000087.1, from coordinate 46,363 downwards.
GTTCAATGTGTTTAAAACGTGTTTTTAAGGGTACCCGTAAGAGATCGGCTCAAAATAATATCCGGAAAGTCTTTGATCCGTTCAATTTTTCATAAAACTGTTCCTGTCAGCATTTATCAAAAACTGTTTAGATCAAGCTCTTCTCGATATTATTTCGAGCCGATTTCTTGCAGGTACCCTTAAAAACATGTTTTAAACATAATGAACGGTTCAGATCATCAAAATAAAGGATCCCTCATTAGAAGCGCGGACTATATATGTATGAGTGAGCTTCTAATAAGGGATCCCCTATTTTGCTACGGTGTGGACCTCCTACTTCTTGATCAAATTATGATGATCTGAACCGTTCAATGTGTTCAAAACGTGTTTTTAAGGGTACCCGTAAGAGATCGGCTCAAAATAATATCCGGAAAGTCTTTGATCCGTTCAATTTTTCATAAAACTGTTCCTGTCAGCATTTATCAAAAACTGTTTAGATCAAGCTCTTCTCGATATTATTTCGAGCCGATTTCTTGCAGGTACCCTTAAAAACATGTTTTAAACATAATGAACGGTTCAGATCATCAAAATAAAGGATCCCTCATTAGAAGCGCGGACTATATATGTATGAGTGAGCTTCTAATAAGGGATCCCCTATTTTGCTACGGTGTGGACCTCCTACTTCTTGATCAAATTATGATGATCTGAACCGTTCAATGTGTTCAAAACGTGTTTTTAAGGGCACCCGTAAGAGATCGGCTCAAAATAATATCCGGAAAGTCTTTGATCCGTTCAATTTTTCATAAAACTGTTCCTGTCAGCATTTATCAAAAACTGTTTAGATCAAGCTCTTCTCGATATTATTTCGAGCCGATTTCTTGCAGGTACCCTTAAAAACATGTTTTAAACATAATGAACGGTTCAGATCATCAAAATAAAGGATCCCTCATTAGAAGCGCGGACTATATATGTATGAGTGAGCTTCTAATAAGGGATCCCCTATTTTGCTACGGTGTGGACCTCCTACTTCTTGATCAAATTATGATGATCTGAACCGTTCAATGTGTTTAAAACGTGTTTTTAAGGGTACCCGTAAGAGATCGGCTCAAAATAATATCCGGAAAGTCTTTGATCCGTTCAATTTTTCATAAAACTGTTCCTGTCAGCATTTATCAAAAACTGTTTAGATCAAGCTCTTCTCGATATTATTTCGAGCCGATTTCTTGCAGGTACCCTTAAAAACATGTTTTAAACATAATGAATGGTTCAGATCATCAAAATAAAGGATCCCTCATTAGAAGCGCGGACTATATATGTATGAGTGAGCTTCTAATAAGGGATCCCCTATTTTGCTACGGTGTGGACCTCCTACTTCTTGATCAAATTATGATGATCTGAACCGTTCAATGTGTTTAAAACGTGTTTTTAAGGGTACCCGTAAGAGATCGGCTCAAAATAATATCCGGAAAGTCTTTGATCCGTTCAATTTTTCATAAAACTGTTCCTGTCAGCATTTATCAAAAACTGTTTAGATCAAGCTCTTCTCGATATTATTTCGAGCCGATTTCTTGCAGGTACCCTTAAAAACATGTTTTAAACATAATGAACGGTTCAGATCATCAAAATAAAGGATCCCTCATTAGAAGCGCGGACTATATATGTATGAGTGAGCTTCTAATAAGGGATCCCCTATTTTGCTACGGTGTGGACCTCCTACTTCTTGATCAAATTATGATGATCTGAACCGTTCAATGTGTTTAAAACGTGTTTTTAAGGGTACCCGTAAGAGATCGGCTCAAAATAATATCCGGAAAGTCTTTGATCCGTTCAATTTTTCATAAAGCTGTTCCTGTCAGCATTTATCAAAAACTGTTTAGATCAAGCTCTTCTCGATATTATTTCGAGCCGATTTCTTGCAGGTACCCTTAAAAACATGTTTTAAACATAATGAACGGTTCAGATCATCAAAATAAAGGATCCCTCATTAGAAGCGCGGACTATATATGTATGAGTGAGCTTCTAATAAGGGATCCCCTATTTTGCTACGGTGTGGACCTCCTACTTCTTGATCAAATTATGATGATCTGAACCGTTCAATGTGTTTAAAACGTGTTTTTAAGGGTACCCGTAAGAGATCGGCTCAAAATAATATCCGGAAAGTCTTTGATCCGTTCAATTTTTCATAAAGCTGTTCCTGTCAGCATTTATCAAAAACTGTTTAGATCAAGCTCTTCTCGATATTATTTCGAGCCGATTTCTTGCAGGTACCCTTAAAAACATGTTTTAAACATAATGAACGGTTCAGATCATCAAAATAAAGGATCCCTCATTAGAAGCGCGGACTATATATGTATGAGTGAGCTTCTAATAAGGGATCCCCTATTTTGCTACGGTGTGGACCTCCTACTTCTTGATCAAATTATGATGATCTGAACCGTTCAATGTGTTTAAAACGTGTTTTTAAGGGTACCCGTAAGAGATCGGCTCAAAATAATATCCGGAAAGTCTTTGATCCGTTCAATTTTTCATAAAACTGTTCCTGTCAGCATTTATCAAAAACTGTTTAGATCAAGCTCTTCTCGATATTATTTCGAGCCGATTTCTTGCAGGTACCCTTAAAAACATGTTTTAAACATAATGAACGGTTCAGATCATCAAAATAAAGGATCCCTCATTAGAAGCGCGGACTATATATGTATGAGTGAGCTTCTAATAAGGGATCCCCTATTTTGCTACGGTGTGGACCTCCTACTTCTTGATCAAATTATGATGATCTGAACCGTTCAATGTGTTTAAAACGTGTTTTTAAGGGTACCCGTAAGAGATCGGCTCAAAATAATATCCGGAAAGTCTTTGATCCGTTCAATTTTTCATAAAACTGTTCCTGTCAGCATTTATCAAAAACTGTTTAGATCAAGCTCTTCTCGATATTATTTCGAGCCGATTTCTTGCAGGTACCCTTAAAAACATGTTTTAAACATAATGAACGGTTCAGATCATCAAAATAAAGGATCCCTCATTAGAAGCGCGGACTATATATGTATGAGTGAGCTTCTAATAAGGGATCCCCTATTTTGCTACGGTGTGGACCTCCTACTTCTTGATCAAATTATGATGATCTGAACCGTTCAATGTGTTTAAAACGTGTTTTTAAGGGTACCCGTAAGAGATCGGCTCAAAATAATATCCGGAAAGTCTTTGATCCGTTCAATTTTTCATAAAACTGTTCCTGTCAGCATTTATCAAAAACTGTTTAGATCAAGCTCTTCTCGATATTATTTCGAGCCGATTTCTTGCAGGTACCCTTAAAAACATGTTTTAAACATAATGAACGGTTCAGATCATCAAAATAAAGGATCCCTCATTAGAAGCGCGGACTATATATGTATGAGTGAGCTTCTAATAAGGGATCCCCTATTTTGCTACGGTGTGGACCTCCTACTTCTTGATCAAATTATGATGATCTGAACCGTTCAATGTGTTCAAAACGTGTTTTTAAGGGTACCCGTAAGAGATCGGCTCAAAATAATATCCGGAAAGTCTTTGATCCGTTCAATTTTTCATAAAACTGTTCCTGTCAGCATTTATCAAAAACTGTTTAGATCAAGCTCTTCTCGATATTATTTCGAGCCGATTTCTTGCAGGTACCCTTAAAAACATGTTTTAAACATAATGAACGGTTCAGATCATCAAAATAAAGGATCCCTCATTAGAAGCGCGGACTATATATGTATGAGTGAGCTTCTAATAAGGGATCCCCTATTTTGCTACGGTGTGGACCTCCTACTTCTTGATCAAATTATGATGATCTGAACCGTTCAATGTGTTCAAAACGTGTTTTTAAGGGTACCCGTAAGAGATCGGCTCAAAATAATATCCGGAAAGTCTTTGATCCGTTCAATTTTTCATAAAACTGTTCCTGTCAGCATTTATCAAAAACTGTTTAGATCAAGCTCTTCTCGATATTATTTCGAGCCGATTTCTTGCAGGTACCCTTAAAAACATGTTTTAAACATAATGAACGGTTCAGATCATCAAAATAAAGGATCCCTCATTAGAAGCGCGGACTATATATGTATGAGTGAGCTTCTAATAAGGGATCCCCTATTTTGCTACGGTGTGGACCTCCTACTTCTTGATCAAATTATGATGATCTGAACCGTTCAATGTGTTTAAAACGTGTTTTTAAGGGTACCCGTAAGAGATCGGCTCAAAATAATATCCGGAAAGTCTTTGATCCGTTCAATTTTTCATAAAACTGTTCCTGTCAGCATTTATCAAAAACTGTTTAGATCAAGCTCTTCTCGATATTATTTCGAGCCGATTTCTTGCAGGTACCCTTAAAAACATGTTTTAAACATAATGAACGGTTCAGATCATCAAAATAAAGGATCCCTCATTAGAAGCGCGGACTATATATGTATGAGTGAGCTTCTAATAAGGGATCCCCTATTTTGCTACGGTGTGGACCTCCTACTTCTTGATCAAATTATGATGATCTGAACCGTTCAATGTGTTTAAAACGTGTTTTTAAGGGTACCCGTAAGAGATCGGCTCAAAATAATATCCGGAAAGTCTTTGATCCGTTCAATTTTTCATAAAACTGTTCCTGTCAGCATTTATCAAAAACTGTTTAGATCAAGCTCTTCTCGATATTATTTCGAGCCGATTTCTTGCAGGTACCCTTAAAAACATGTTTTAAACATAATGAACGGTTCAGATCATCAAAATAAAGGATCCCTCATTAGAAGCGCGGACTATATATGTATGAGTGAGCTTCTAATAAGGGATCCCCTATTTTGCTACGGTGTGGACCTCCTACTTCTTGATCAAATTATGATGATCTGAACCGTTCAATGTGTTTAAAACGTGTTTTTAAGGGTACCCGTAAGAGATCGGCTCAAAATAATATCCGGAAAGTCTTTGATCCGTTCAATTTTTCATAAAGCTGTTCCTGTCAGCATTTATCAAAAACTGTTTAGATCAAGCTCTTCTCGATATTATTTCGAGCCGATTTCTTGCAGGTACCCTTAAAAACATGTTTTAAACATAATGAACGGTTCAGATCATCAAAATAAAGGATCCCTCATTAGAAGCGCGGACTATATATGTATGAGTGAGCTTCTAATAAGGGATCCCCTATTTTGCTACGGTGTGGACCTCCTACTTCTTGATCAAATTATGATGATCTGAACCGTTCAATGTGTTTAAAACGTGTTTTTAAGGGTACCCGTAAGAGATCGGCTCAAAATAATATCCGGAAAGTCTTTGATCCGTTCAATTTTTCATAAAGCTGTTCCTGTCAGCATTTATCAAAAACTGTTTAGATCAAACTCTTCTCGATATTATTTCGAGCCGATTTCTTGCAGGTACCCTTAAAAACATGTTTTAAACATAATGAACGGTTCAGATCATCAAAATAAAGGATCCCTCATTAGAAGCGCGGACTATATATGTATGAGTGAGCTTCTAATAAGGGATCCCCTATTTTGCTACGGTGTGGACCTCCTACTTCTTGATCAAATTATGATGATCTGAACCGTTCAATGTGTTTAAAACGTGTTTTTAAGGGTACCCGTAAGAGATCGGCTCAAAATAATATCCGGAAAGTCTTTGATCCGTTCAATTTTTCATAAAACTGTTCCTGTCAGCATTTATCAAAAACTGTTTAGATCAAGCTCTTCTCGATATTATTTCGAGCCGATTTCTTGCAGGTACCCTTAAAAACATGTTTTAAACATAATGAACGGTTCAGATCATCAAAATAAAGGATCCCTCATTAGAAGCGCGGACTATATATGTATGAGTGAGCTTCTAATAAGGGATCCCCTATTTTGCTACGGTGTGGACCTCCTACTTCTTGATCAAATTATGATGATCTGAACCGTTCAATGTGTTTAAAACGTGTTTTTAAGGGTACCCGTAAGAGATCGGCTCAAAATAATATCCGGAAAGTCTTTGATCCGTTCAATTTTTCATAAAGCTGTTCCTGTCAGCATTTATCAAAAACTGTTTAGATCAAGCTCTTCTCGATATTATTTCGAGCCGATTTCTTGCAGGTACCCTTAAAAACATGTTTTAAACATAATGAACGGTTCAGATCATCAAAATAAAGGATCCCTCATTAGAAGCGCGGACTATATATGTATGAGTGAGCTTCTAATAAGGGATCCCCTATTTTGCTACGGTGTGGACCTCCTACTTCTTGATCAAATTATGATGATCTGAACCGTTCAATGTGTTTAAAACGTGTTTTTAAGGGTACCCGTAAGAGATCGGCTCAAAATAATATCCGGAAAGTCTTTGATCCGTTCAATTTTTCATAAAGCTGTTCCTGTCAGCATTTATCAAAAACTGTTTAGATCAAGCTCTTCTCGATATTATTTCGAGCCGATTTCTTGCAGGTACCCTTAAAAACATGTTTTAAACATAATGAACGGTTCAGATCATCAAAATAAAGGATCCCTCATTAGAAGCGCGGACTATATATGTATGAGTGAGCTTCTAATAAGGGATCCCCTATTTTGCTACGGTGTGGACCTCCTACTTCTTGATCAAATTATGATGATCTGAACCGTTCAATGTGTTTAAAACGTGTTTTTAAGGGTACCCGTAAGAGATCGGCTCAAAATAATATCCGGAAAGTCTTTGATCCGTTCAATTTTTCATAAAACTGTTCCTGTCAGCATTTATCAAAAACTGTTTAGATCAAGCTCTTCTCGATATTATTTCGAGCCGATTTCTTGCAGGTACCCTTAAAAACATGTTTTAAACATAATGAACGGTTCAGATCATCAAAATAAAGGATCCCTCATTAGAAGCGCGGACTATATATGTATGAGTGAGCTTCTAATAAGGGATCCCCTATTTTGCTACGGTGTGGACCTCCTACTTCTTGATCAAATTATCATGATCTGAACCGTTCAATGTGTTTAAAACGTGTTTTTAAGGGTACCCGTAAGAGATCGGCTCAAAATAATATCCGGAAAGTCTTTGATCCGTTCAATTTTTCATAAAACTGTTCCTGTCAGCATTTATCAAAAACTGTTTAGATCAAGCTCTTCTCGATATTATTTCGAGCCGATTTCTTGCAGGTACCCTTAAAAACATGTTTTAAACATAATGAACGGTTCAGATCATCAAAATAAAGGATCCCTCATTAGAAGCGCGGACTATATATGTATGAGTGAGCTTCTAATAAGGGATCCCCTATTTTGCTACGGTGTGGACCTCCTACTTCTTGATCAAATTATGATGATCTGAACCGTTCAATGTGTTTAAAACGTGTTTTTAAGGGTACCCGTAAGAGATCGGCTCAAAATAATATCCGGAAAGTCTTTGATCCGTTCAATTTTTCATAAAGCTGTTCCTGTCAGCATTTATCAAAAACTGTTTAGATCAAGCTCTTCTCGATATTATTTCGAGCCGATTTCTTGCAGGTACCCTTAAAAACATGTTTTAAACATAATGAACGGTTCAGATCATCAAAATAAAGGATCCCTCATTAGAAGCGCGGACTATATATGTATGAGTGAGCTTCTAATAAGGGATCCCCTATTTTGCTACGGTGTGGACCTCCTACTTCTTCATCAAATTATGATGATCTGAACCGTTCAATGTGTTTAAAACGTGTTTTTAAGGGTACCCGTAAGAGATCGGCTCAAAATAATATCCGGAAAGTCTTTGATCCGTTCAATTTTTCATAAAGCTGTTCCTGTCAGCATTTATCAAAAACTGTTTAGATCAAGCTCTTCTCGATATTATTTCGAGCCGATTTCTTGCAGGTACCCTTAAAAACATGTTTTAAACATAATGAACGGTTCAGATCATCAAAATAAAGGATCCCTCATTAGAAGCGCGGACTATATATGTATGAGTGAGCTTCTAATAAGGGATCCCCTATTTTGCTACGGTGTGGACCTCCTACTTCTTGATCAAATTATGATGATCTGAACCGTTCAATGTGTTTAAAACGTGTTTTTAAGGGTACCCGTAAGAGATCGGCTCAAAATAATATCCGGAAAGTCTTTGATCCGTTCAATTTTTCATAAAGCTGTTCCTGTCAGCATTTATCAAAAACTGTTTAGATCAAGCTCTTCTCGATATTATTTCGAGCCGATTTCTTGCAGGTACCCTTAAAAACATGTTTTAAACATAATGAACGGTTCAGATCATCAAAATAAAGGATCCCTCATTAGAAGCGCGGACTATATATGTATGAGTGAGCTTCTAATAAGGGATCCCCTATTTTGCTACGGTGTGGACCTCCTACTTCTTGATCAAATTATGATGATCTGAACCGTTCAATGTGTTTAAAACGTGTTTTTAAGGGTACCCGTAAGAGATCGGCTCAAAATAATATCCGGAAAGTCTTTGATCCGTTCAATTTTTCATAAAACTGTTCCTGTCAGCATTTATCAAAAACTGTTTAGATCAAGCTCTTCTCGATATTATTTCGAGCCGATTTCTTGCAGGTACCCTTAAAAACATGTTTTAAACATAATGAACGGTTCAGATCATCAAAATAAAGGATCCCTCATTAGAAGCGCGGACTATATATGTATGAGTGAGCTTCTAATAAGGGATCCCCTATTTTGCTACGGTGTGGACCTCCTACTTCTTGATCAAATTATCATGATCTGAACCGTTCAATGTGTTTAAAACGTGTTTTTAAGGGTACCCGTAAGAGATCGGCTCAAAATAATATCCGGAAAGTCTTTGATCCGTTCAATTTTTCATAAAACTGTTCCTGTCAGCATTTATCAAAAACTGTTTAGATCAAGCTCTTCTCGATATTATTTCGAGCCGATTTCTTGCAGGTACCCTTAAAAACATGTTTTAAACATAATGAACGGTTCAGATCATCAAAATAAAGGATCCCTCATTAGAAGCGCGGACTATATATGTATGAGTGAGCTTCTAATAAGGGATCCCCTATTTTGCTACGGTGTGGACCTCCTACTTCTTGATCAAATTATGATGATCTGAACCGTTCAATGTGTTTAAAACGTGTTTTTAAGGGTACCCGTAAGAGATCGGCTCAAAATAATATCCGGAAAGTCTTTGATCCGTTCAATTTTTCATAAAGCTGTTCCTGTCAGCATTTATCAAAAACTGTTTAGATCAAGCTCTTCTCGATATTATTTCGAGCCGATTTCTTGCAGGTACCCTTAAAAACATGTTTTAAACATAATGAACGGTTCAGATCATCAAAATAAAGGATCCCTCATTAGAAGCGCGGACTATATATGTATGAGTGAGCTTCTAATAAGGGATCCCCTATTTTGCTACGGTGTGGACCTCCTACTTCTTCATCAAATTATGATGATCTGAACCGTTCAATGTGTTTAAAACGTGTTTTTAAGGGTACCCGTAAGAGATCGGCTCAAAATAATATCCGGAAAGTCTTTGATCCGTTCAATTTTTCATAAAGCTGTTCCTGTCAGCATTTATCAAAAACTGTTTAGATCAAGCTCTTCTCGATATTATTTCGAGCCGATTTCTTGCAGGTACCCTTAAAAACATGTTTTCAACATAATGAACGGTTCAGATCATCAAAATAAAGGATCCCTCATTAGAAGCGCGGACTATATATGTATGAGTGAGCTTCTAATAAGGGATCCCCTATTTTGCTACGGTGTGGACCTCCTATTTCTTGATCAAATTATGATGATCTGAACCGTTCAATGTGTTTAAAACGTGTTTTTAAGGGTACCCGTAAGAGATCGGCTCAAAATAATATCCGGAAAGTCTTTGATCCGTTCAATTTTTCATAAAACTGTTCCTGTCAGCATTTATCAAAAACTGTTTAGATCAAGCTCTTCTCGATATTATTTCGAGCCGATTTCTTGCAGGTACCCTTAAAAACATGTTTTAAACATAATGAACGGTTCAGATCATCAAAATAAAGGATCCCTCATTAGAAGCGCGGACTATATATGTATGAGTGAGCTTCTAATAAGGGATCCCCTATTTTGCTACGGTGTGGACCTCCTACTTCTTGATCAAATTATCATGATCTGAACCGTTCAATGTGTTTAAAACGTGTTTTTAAGGGTACCCGTAAGAGATCGGCTCAAAATAATATCCGGAAAGTCTTTGATCCGTTCAATTTTTCATAAAACTGTTCCTGTCAGCATTTATCAAAAACTGTTTAGATCAAGCTCTTCTCGATATTATTTCGAGCCGATTTCTTGCAGGTACCCTTAAAAACATGTTTTAAACATAATGAACGGTTCAGATCATCAAAATAAAGGATCCCTCATTAGAAGCGCGGACTATATATGTATGAGTGAGCTTCTAATAAGGGATCCCCTATTTTGCTACGGTGTGGACCTCCTACTTCTTGATCAAATTATGATGATCTGAACCGTTCAATGTGTTTAAAACGTGTTTTTAAGGGTACCCGTAAGAGATCGGCTCAAAATAATATCCGGAAAGTCTTTGATCCGTTCAATTTTTCATAAAACTGTTCCTGTCAGCATTTATCAAAAACTGTTTAGATCAAGCTCGTCTCGATATTATTTCGAGCCGATTTCTTGCAGGTACCCTTAAAAACATGTTTTAAACATAATGAACGGTTCAGATCATCAAAATAAAGGATCCCTCATTAGAAGCGCGGACTATATATGTATGAGTGAGCTTCTAATAAGGGATCCCCTATTTTGCTACGGTGTGGACCTCCTACTTCTTGATCAAATTATCATGATCTGAACCGTTCAATGTGTTTAAAACGTGTTTTTAAGGGTACCCGTAAGAGATCGGCTCAAAATAATATCCGGAAAGTCTTTGATCCGTTCAATTTTTCATAAAACTGTTCCTGTCAGCATTTATCAAAAACTGTTTAGATCAAGCTCTTCTCGATATTATTTCGAGCCGATTTCTTGCAGGTACCCTTAAAAACATGTTTTAAACATAATGAACGGTTCAGATCATCAAAATAAAGGATCCCTCATTAGAAGCGCGGACTATATATGTATGAGTGAGCTTCTAATAAGGGATCCCCTATTTTGCTACGGTGTGGACCTCCTACTTCTTGATCAAATTATGATGATCTGAACCGTTCAATGTGTTTAAAACGTGTTTTTAAGGGTACCCGTAAGAGATCGGCTCAAAATAATATCCGGAAAGTCTTTGATCCGTTCAATTTTTCATAAAACTGTTCCTGTCTGCATTTATCAAAAACTGTTTAGATCAAGCTCTTCTCGATATTATTTCGAGCCGATTTCTTGCAGGTACCCTTAAAAACATGTTTTAAACATAATGAACGGTTCAGATCATCAAAATAAAGGATCCCTCATTAGAAGCGCGGACTATATATGTATGAGTGAGCTTCTAATAAGGGATCCCCTATTTTGCTACGGTGTGGACCTCCTACTTCTTGATCAAATTATGATGATCTGAACCGTTCAATGTGTTTAAAACGTGTTTTTAAGGGTACCCGTAAGAGATCGGCTCAAAATAATATCCGGAAAGTCTTTGATCCGTTCAATTTTTCATAAAACTGTTCCTGTCAGCATTTATCAAAAACTGTTTAGATCAAGCTCTTCTCGATATTATTTCGAGCCGATTTCTTGCAGGTACCCTTAAAAACATGTTTTAAACATAATGAACGGTTCAGATCATCAAAATAAAGGATCCCTCATTAGAAGCGCGGACTATATATGTATGAGTGAGCTTCTAATAAGGGATCCCCTATTTTGCTACGGTGTGGACCTCCTACTTCTTGATCAAATTATGATGATCTGAACCGTTCAATTTGTTTAAAACGTGTTTTTAAGGGTACCCGTAAGAGATCGGCTCAAAATAATATCCGGAAAGTCTTTGATCCGTTCAATTTTTCATAAAACTGTTCCTGTCAGCATTTATCAAAAACTGTTTAGATCAAGCTCTTCTCGATATTATTTCGAGCCGATTTTTTTGCAGGTACCCTTAAAAACATGTTTTAAACATAATGAACGGTTCAGATCATCAAAATAAAGGATCCCTCATTAGAAGCGCGGACTATATATGTATGAGTGAGCTTCTAATAAGGGATCCCCTATTTTGCTACGGTGTGGACCTCCTACTTCTTGATCAAATTATGATGATCTGAACCGTTCAATTTGTTTAAAACGTGTTTTTAAGGGTACCCGTAAGAGATCGGCTCAAAATAATATCCGGAAAGTCTTTGATCCGTTCAATTTTTCATAAAACTGTTCCTGTCAGCATTTATCAAAAACTGTTTAGATCAAGCTCTTCTCGATATTATTTCGAGCCGATTTCTTGCAGGTACCGTTAAAAACATGTTTTAAACATAATGAACGGTTCAGATCATCAAAATAAAGGATCCCTCATTAGAAGCGCGGACTATATATGTATGAGTGAGCTTCTAATAAGGGATCCCCTATTTTGCTACGGTGTGGACCTCCTACTTCTTGATCAAATTATGATGATCTGAACCGTTCAATGTGTTTAAAACGTGTTTTTAAGGGTACCCGTAAGAGATCGGCTCAAAATAATATCCGGAAAGTCTTTGATCCGTTCAATTTTTCATAAAACTGTTCCTGTCAGCATTTATCAAAAACTGTTTAGATCAAGCTCTTCTCGATATTATTTCGAGCCGATTTTTTGGCAGGTACCCTTAAAAACATGTTCTAAACATAATGAACGGTTCAGATCATCAAAATAAAGGATCCCTCATTAGAAGCGCGGACTATATATGTATGAGTGAGCTTCTAATAAGGGATCCCCTATTTTGCTACGGTGTGGACCTCCTACTTCTTGATCAAATTATGATGATCTGAACCGTTCAATGTGTTTAAAACGTGTTTTTAAGGGTACCCGTAAGAGATCGGCTCAAAATAATATCCGGAAAGTCTTTGATCCGTTCAATTTTTCATAAAACTGTTCCTGTCAGCATTTATCAAAAACTGTTTAGATCAAGCTCTTCTCGATATTATTTCGAGCCGATTTCTTGCAGGTACCCTTAAAAACATGTTTTAAACATGATGAACGGTTCAGATCATCAAAATAAAGGATCGCTCATTAGAAGCGCGGACTATATATGTATGAGTGAGCTTCTAATAAGGGATCCCCTATTTTGCTACGGTGTGGACCTCCTACTTCTTGATCAAATTATGATGATCTGAACCGTTCAATGTGTTTAAAACGTGTTTTTAAGGGTACCCGTAAGAGATCGGCTCAAAATAATATCCGGAAAGTCTTTGATCCGTTCAATTTTTCATAAAACTGTTCCTGTCAGCATTTATCAAAAACTGTTTAGATCAAGCTCTTCTCGATATTATTTCGAGCCGATTTCTTGCAGGTACCCTTAAAAACATGTTTTAAACATAATGAACGGTTCAGATCATCAAATCAAAGGATCGCTCATTAGAAGCGCGGACTATATATGTATGAGTGAGCTTCTAATAAGGGATCCCCTATTTTGCTACGGTGTGGACCTCCTACTTCTTGATCAAATTATGATGATCTGAACCGTTCAATGTGTTTAAAACGTGTTTTTAAGGGTACCCGTAAGAGATCGGCTCAAAATAATATCCGGAAAGTCTTTGATCCGTTCAATTTTTCATAAAACTGTTCCTGTCAGCATTTATCAAAAACTGTTTAGATCAAGCTCTTCTCGATATTATTTCGAGCCGATTTCTTGCAGGTACCCTTAAAAACATGTTTTAAACATAATGAACGGTTCAGATCATCAAAATAAAGGATCCCTCATTAGAAGCGCGGACTATATATGTATGAGTGAGCTTCTAATAAGGGATCCCCTATTTTGCTACGGTGTGGACCTCCTACTTCTTGATCAAATTATGATGATCTGAACCGTTCAATGTGTTTAAAACGTGTTTTTAAGGGTACCCGTAAGAGATCGGCTCAAAATAATATCCGGAAAGTCTTTGATCCGTTCAATTTTTCATAAAACTGTTCCTGTCAGCATTTATCAAAAACTGTTTAGATCAAGCTCTTCTCGATATTATTTCGAGCCGATTTCTTGCAGGTACCCATAAAAACATGTTTTAAACATAATGAACGGTTCAGATCATCAAAATAAAGGATCCCTCATTAGAAGCGCGGACTATATATGTATGAGTGAGCTTCTAATAAGGGATCCCCTATTTTGCTACGGTGTGGACCTCCTACTTCTTGATCAAATTATGATGATCTGAACCGTTCAATGTGTTTAAAACGTGTTTTTAAGGGTACCCGTAAGAGATCGGCTCAAAATAATATCCGGAAAGTCTTTGATCCGTTCAATTTTTCATAAAACTGTTCCTGTCAGCATTTATCAAAAACTGTTTAGATCAAGCTCTTCTCGATATTATTTCGAGCCGATTTCTTGCAGGTACCCTTAAAAACATGTTTTAAACATAATGAACGGTTCAGATCATCAAAATAAAGGATCCCTCATTAGAAGCGCGGACTATATATGTATGAGTGAGCTTCTAATAAGGGATCCCCTATTTTGCTACGGTGTGGACCTCCTACTTCTTGATCAAATTATGATGATCTGAACCGTTCAATGTGTTTAAAACGTGTTTTTAAGGGTACCCGTAAGAGATCGGCTCAAAATAATATCCGGAAAGTCTTTGATCCGTTCAATTTTTCATAAAACTGTTCCTGTCAGCATTTATCAAAAACTGTTTAGATCAAGCTCTTCTCGATATTATTTCGAGCCGATTTCTTGCAGGTACCCTTAAAAACATGTTTTAAACATAATGAACGGTTCAGATCATCAAAATAAAGGATCCCTCATTAGAAGCGCGGACTATATATGTATGAGTGAGCTTCTAATAAGGGATCCCCTATTTTGCTACGGTGTGGACCTCCTACTTCTTGATCAAATTATGATGATCTGAACCGTTCAATGTGTTTAAAACGTGTTTTTAAGGGTACCTGTAAGAGATCGGCTCAAAATAATATCCGGAAAGTCTTTGATCCGTTCAATTTTTCATAAAACTGTTCCTGTCAGCATTTATCAAAAACTGTTTAGATCAAGCTCTTCTCGATATTATTTCGAGCCGATTTCTTGCAGGTACCCTTAAAAACATGTTTTAAACATAATGAACGGTTCAGATCATCAAAATAAAGGATCCCTCATTAGAAGCGCGGACTATATATGTATGAGTGAGCTTCTAATAAGGGATCCCCTATTTTGCTACGGTGTGGACCTCCTACTTCTTGATCAAATTATGATGATCTGAACCGTTCAATGTGTTTAAAACGTGTTTTTAAGGGTACCCGTAAGAGATCGGCTCAAAATAATATCCGGAAAGTCTTTGATCCGTTCAATTTTTCATAAAACTGTTCCTGTCAGCATTTATCAAAAACTGTTTAGATCAAGCTCTTCTCGATATTATTTCGAGCCGATTTCTTGCAGGTACCCTTAAAAACATGTTTTAAACATAATGAACGGTTCAGATCATCAAAATAAAGGATCCCTCATTAGAAGCGCGGACTATATATGTATGAGTGAGCTTCTAATAAGGGATCCCCTATTTTGCTACGGTGTGGACCTCCTACTTCTTGATCAAATTATGATGATCTGAACCGTTCAATGTGTTTAAAACGTGTTTTTGAGGGTACCCGTAAGAGATCGGCTCAAAATAATATCCGGAAAGTCTTTGATCCGTTCAATTTTTCATAAAACTGTTCCTGTCAGCATTTATCAAAAACTGTTTAGATCAAGCTCTTCTCGATATTATTTCGAGCCGATTTCTTGCAGGTACCCTTAAAAACATGTTTTAAACATAATGAACGGTTCAGATCATCAAAATAAAGGATCCCTCATTAGAAGCGCGGACTATATATGTATGAGTGAGCTTCTAATAAGGGATCCCCTATTTTGCTACGGTGTGGACCTCCTACTTCTTGATCAAATTATGATGATCTGAACCGTTCAATGTGTTTAAAACGTGTTTTTAAGGGTACCCGTAAGAGATCGGCTCAAAATAATATCCGGAAAGTCTTTGATCCGTTCAATTTTTCATAAAACTGTTCCTGTCAGCATTTATCAAAAACTGTTTAGATCAAGCTCTTCTCGATATTATTTCGAGCCGATTTCTTGCAGGTACCCTTAAAAGCATGTTTTAAACATAATTAACGGTTCAGATCATCAAAATAAAGGATCCCTCATTAGAAGCGCGGACTATATATGTATGAGTGAGCTTCTAATAAGGGATCCCCTATTTTGCTACGGTGTGGACCTCCTACTTCTTGATCAAATTATGATGATCTGAACCGTTCAATGTGTTTAAAACGTGTTTTTAAGGGTACCCGTAAGAGATCGGCTCAAAATAATATCCGGAAAGTCTTTGATCCGTTCAATTTTTCATAAAACTGTTCCTGTCAGCATTTATCAAAAACTGTTTAGATCAAGCTCTTCTCGATATTATTTCGAGCCGATTTCTTGCAGGTACCCTTAAAAACATGTTTTAAACATAATGAACGGTTCAGATCATCAAAATAAAGGATCCCTCATTAGAAGCGCGGACTATATATGTATGAGTGAGCTTCTAATAAGGGATCCCCTATTTTGCTACGGTGTGGACCTCCTACTTCTTGATCAAATTATGATGATCTGAACCGTTCAATGTGTTTAAAACGTGTTTTTAAGGGTACCCGTAAGAGATCGGCTCAAAATAATATCCGGAAAGTCTTTGATCCGTTCAATTTTTCATAAAACTGTTCCTGTCAGCATTTATCAAAAACTGTTTAGATCAAGCTCTTCTCGATATTATTTCGAGCCGATTTCTTGCAGGTACCCTTAAAAACATGTTTTAAACATAATGAACGGTTCAGATCATCAAAATAAAGGATCCCTCATTAGAAGCGCGGACTATATATGTATGAGTGAGCTTCTAATAAGGGATCCCCTATTTTGCTACGGTGTGGACCTCCTACTTCTTGATCAAATTATGATGATCTGAACCGTTCAATGTGTTTAAAACGTGTTTTTAAGGGTACCCGTAAGAGATCGGCTCAAAATAATATCCGGAAAGTCTTTGATCCGTTCAATTTTTCATAAAGCTGTTCCTGTCAGCATTTATCAAAAACTGTTTAGATCAAGCTCTTCTCGATATTATTTCGAGCCGATTTCTTGCAGGTACCCTTAAAAACATGTTTTAAACATAATGAACGGTTCAGATCATCAAAATAAAGGATCCCTCATTAGAAGCGCGGACTATATATGTATGAGTGAGCTTCTAATAAGGGATCCCCTATTTTGCTACGGTGTGGACCTCCCACTTCTTGATCAAATTATGATGATCTGAACCGTTCAATGTGTTTAAAACGTGTTTTTAAGGGTACCCGTAAGAGATCGGCTCAAAATAATATCCGGAAAGTCTTTGATCCGTTCAATTTTTCATAAAACTGTTCCTGTCAGCATTTATCAAAAACTGTTTAGATCAAGCTCTTCTCGATATTATTTCGAGCCGATTTCTTGCAGGTACCCTTAAAAACATGTTTTAAACATAATGAACGGTTCAGATCATCAAAATAAAGGATCCCTCATTAGAAGCGCGGACTATATATGTATGAGTGAGCTTCTAATAAGGGATCCCCTATTTTGCTACGTAGTGGACCTCCTACTTCTTGATCAAATTATCATGATCTGAACCGTTCAATGTGTTTAAAACGTGTTTTTAAGGGTACCCGTAAGAGATCGGCTCAAAATAATATCCGGAAAGTCTTTGATCCGTTCAATTTTTCATAAAACTGTTCCTGTCAGCATTTATCAAAAACTGTTTAGATCAAGCTCTTCTCGATATTATTTCGAGCCGATTTCTTGCAGGTACCCTTAAAAACATGTTTTAAACATAATGAACGGTTCAGATCATCAAAATAAAGGATCCCTCATTAGAAGCGCGGACTATATATGTATGAGTGAGCTTCTAATAAGGGATCCCCTATTTTGCTACGGTGTGGACCTCCTACTTCTTGATCAAATTATGATGATCTGAACCGTTCAATGTGTTTAAAACGTGTTTTTAAGGGTACCCGTAAGAGATCGGCTCAAAATAATATCCGGAAAGTCTTTGATCCGTTCAATTTTTCATAAAACTGTTCCTGTCAGCATTTATCAAAAACTGTTTAGATCAAGCTCTTCTCGATATTATTTCGAGCCGATTTCTTGCAGGTACCCTTAAAAGCATGTTTTAAACATAATTAACGGTTCAGATCATCAAAATAAAGGATCCCTCATTAGAAGCGCGGACTATATATGTATGAGTGAGCTTCTAATAAGGGATCCCCTATTTTGCTACGGTGTGGACCTCCTACTTCTTGATCAAATTATGATGATCTGAACCGTTCAATGTGTTTAAAACGTGTTTTTAAGGGTACCCGTAAGAGATCGGCTCAAAATAATATCCGGAAAGTCTTTGATCCGTTCAATTTTTCATAAAACTGTTCCTGTCAGCATTTATCAAAAACTGTTTAGATCAAGCTCTTCTCGATATTATTTCGAGCCGATTTCTTGCAGGTACCCTTAAAAACATGTTTTAAACATAATGAACGGTTCAGATCATCAAAATAAAGGATCCCTCATTAGAAGCGCGGACTATATATGTATGAGTGAGCTTCTAATAAGGGATCCCCTATTTTGCTACGGTGTGGACCTCCTACTTCTTGATCAAATTATGATGATCTGAACCGTTCAATGTGTTTAAAACGTGTTTTTAAGGGTACCCGTAAGAGATCGGCTCAAAATAATATCCGGAAAGTCTTTGATCCGTTCAATTTTTCATAAAACTGTTCCTGTCAGCATTTATCAAAAACTGTTTAGATCAAGCTCTTCTCGATATTATTTCGAGCCGATTTCTTGCAGGTACCCTTAAAAACATGTTTTAAACATAATGAACGGTTCAGATCATCAAAATAAAGGATCCCTCATTAGAAGCGCGGACTATATATGTATGAGTGAGCTTCTAATAAGGGATCCCCTATTTTGCTACGGTGTGGACCTCCTACTTCTTGATCAAATTATGATGATCTGAACCGTTCAATGTGTTTAAAACGTGTTTTTAAGGGTACCCGTAAGAGATCGGCTCAAAATAATATCCGGAAAGTCTTTGATCCGTTCAATTTTTCATAAAGCTGTTCCTGTCAGCATTTATCAAAAACTGTTTAGATCAAGCTCTTCTCGATATTATTTCGAGCCGATTTCTTGCAGGTACCCTTAAAAACATGTTTTAAACATAATGAACGGTTCAGATCATCAAAATAAAGGATCCCTCATTAGAAGCGCGGACTATATATGTATGAGTGAGCTTCTAATAAGGGATCCCCTATTTTGCTACGGTGTGGACCTCCCACTTCTTGATCAAATTATGATGATCTGAACCGTTCAATGTGTTTAAAACGTGTTTTTAAGGGTACCCGTAAGAGATCGGCTCAAAATAATATCCGGAAAGTCTTTGATCCGTTCAATTTTTCATAAAACTGTTCCTGTCAGCATTTATCAAAAACTGTTTAGATCAAGCTCTTCTCGATATTATTTCGAGCCGATTTCTTGCAGGTACCCTTAAAAACATGTTTTAAACATAATGAACGGTTCAGATCATCAAAATAAAGGATCCCTCATTAGAAGCGCGGACTATATATGTATGAGTGAGCTTCTAATAAGGGATCCCCTATTTTGCTACGTAGTGGACCTCCTACTTCTTGATCAAATTATCATGATCTGAACCGTTCAATGTGTTTAAAACGTGTTTTTAAGGGTACCCGTAAGAGATCGGCTCAAAATAATATCCGGAAAGTCTTTGATCCGTTCAATTTTTCATAAAACTGTTCCTGTCAGCATTTATCAAAAACTGTTTAGATCAAGCTCTTCTCTATATTATTTCGAGCCGATTTCTTGCAGGTACCCTTAAAAACATGTTTTAAACATAATGAACGGTTCAGATCATCAAAATAAAGGATCCCTCATTAGAAGCGCGGACTATATATGTATGAGTGAGCTTCTAATAAGGGATCCCCTATTTTGCTACGGTGTGGACCTCCTACTTCTTGATCAAATTATGATGATCTGAACCGTTCAATGTGTTTAAAACGTGTTTTTAAGGGTACCCGTAAGAGATCGGCTCAAAATAATATCCGGAAAGTCTTTGATCCGTTCAATTTTTCATAAAGCTGTTCCTGTCAGCATTTATCAAAAACTGTTTAGATCAAGCTCTTCTCGATATTATTTCGAGCCGATTTCTTGCAGGTACCCTTAAAAACATGTTTTAAACATAATGAACGGTTCAGATCATCAAAATAAAGGATCCCTCATTAGAAGCGCGGACTATATATGTATGAGTGAGCTTCTAATAAGGGATCCCCTATTTTGCTACGGTGTGGACCTCCTACTTCTTAATCAAATTATGATGATCTGAACCGTTCAATGTGTTTAAAACGTGTTTTTAAGGGTACCCGTAAGAGATCGGCTCAAAATAATATCCGGAAAGTCTTTGATCCGTTCAATTTTTCATAAAACTGTTCCTGTCAGCATTTATCAAAAACTGTTTAGATCAAGCTCTTCTCTATATTATTTCGAGCCGATTTCTTGCAGGTACCCTTAAAAACATGTTTTAAACATAATGAACGGTTCAGATCATCAAAATAAAGGATCCCTCATTAGAAGCGCGGACTATATATGTATGAGTGAGCTTCTAATAAGGGATCCCCTATTTTGCTACGGTGTGGACCTCCTACTTCTTGATCAAATTATGATGATCTGAACCGTTCAATGTGTTTAAAACGTGTTTTTAAGGGTACCCGTAAGAGATCGGCTCAAAATAATATCCGGAAAGTCTTTGATCCGTTCAATTTTTCATAAAGCTGTTCCTGTCAGCATTTATCAAAAACTGTTTAGATCAAGCTCTTCTCGATATTATTTCGAGCCGATTTCTTGCAGGTACCCTTAAAAACATGTTTTAAACATAATGAACGGTTCAGATCATCAAAATAAAGGATCCCTCATTAGAAGCGCGGACTATATATGTATGAGTGAGCTTCTAATAAGGGATCCCCTATTTTGCTACGGTGTGGACCTCCTACTTCTTGATGAAATTATGATGATCTGAACCGTCCAATGTGTTTAAAACGTGTTTTTAAGGGTACCCGTAAGAGATCGGCTCAAAATAATATCCGGAAAGTCTTTGATCCGTTCAATTTTTCATAAAGCTGTTCCTGTCAGCATTTATCAAAAACTGTTTAGATCAAGCTCTTCTCGATATTATTTCGAGCCGATTTCTTGCAGGTACCCTTAAAAACATGTTTTAAACATAATGAACGGTTCAGATCATCAAAATAAAGGATCCCTCATTAGAAGCGCGGACTATATATGTATGAGTGAGCTTCTAATAAGGGATCCCCTATTTTGCTACGGTGTGGACCTCCTACTTCTTGATCAAATTATGATGATCTGAACCGTTCAATGTGTTTAAAACGTGTTTTTAAGGGTACCCGTAAGAGATCGGCTCAAAATAATATCCGGAAAGTCTTTGATCCGTTCAATTTTTCATAAAACTGTTCCTGTCAGCATTTATCAAAAACTGTTTAGATCAAGCTCTTCTCGATATTATTTCGAGCCGATTTCTTGCAGGTACCCTTAAAAACATGTTTTAAACATAATGAACGGTTCAGATCATCAAAATAAAGGATCCCTCATTAGAAGCGCGGACTATATATGTATGAGTGAGCTTCTAATAAGGGATCCCCTATTTTGCTACGGTGTGGACCTCCTACTTCTTGATCAAATTATGATGATCTGAACCGTTCAATGTGTTTAAAACGTGTTTTTAAGGGTACCCGTAAGAGATCGGCTCAAAATAATATCCGGAAAGTCTTTGATCCGTTCAATTTTTCATAAAACTGTTCCTGTCAGCATTTATCAAAAACTGTTTAGATCAAGCTCTTCTCGATATTATTTCGAGCCGATTTCTTGCAGGTACCCTTAAAAACATGTTTTAAACATAATGAACGGTTCAGATCATCAAAATAAAGGATCCCTCATTAGAAGCGCGGACTATATATGTATGAGTGAGCTTCTAATAAGGGATCCCCTATTTTGCTACGGTGTGGACCTCCCACTTCTTGATCAAATTATCATGATCTGAACCGTTCAATGTGTTTAAAACGTGTTTTTAAGGGTACCCGTAAGAGATCGGCTCAAAATAATATCCGGAAAGTCTTTGATCCGTTCAATTTTTCATAAAACTGTTCCTGTCAGCATTTATCAAAAACTGTTTAGATCAAGCTCTTCTCGATATTATTTCGAGCCGATTTCTTGCAGGTACCCTTAAAAACATGTTTTAAACATAATGAACGGTTCAGATCATCAAAATAAAGGATCCCCCATTAGAAGCGCGGACTATATATGTATGAGTGAGCTTCTAATAAGGGATCCCCTATTTTGCTACGTAGTGGACCTCCTACTTCTTGATCAAATTATCATGATCTGAACCGTGCAATGTGTTTAAAACGTGTTTTTAAGGGTACCCGTAAGAGATCGGCTCAAAATAATATCCGGAAAGTCTTTGATCCGTTCAATTTTTCATAAAACTGTTCCTGTCAGCATTTATCAAAAACTGTTTAGATCAAGCTCTTCTCGATATTATTTCGAGCCGATTTCTTGCAGGTACCCTTAAAAACATGTTTTAAACATAATGAACGGTTCAGATCATCAAAATAAAGGATCCCTCATTAGAAGCGCGGACTATATATGTATGAGTGAGCTTCTAATAATGGATCCCCTATTTTGCTACGGTGTGGACCTCCTACTTCTTGATCAAATTATGATGATCTGAACCGTTCAATGTGTTTAAAACGTGTTTTTAAGGGTACCCGTAAGAGATCGGCTCAAAATAATATCCGGAAAGTCTTTGATCCGTTCAATTTTTCATAAAGCTGTTCCTGTCAGCATTTATCAAAAACTGTTTAGATCAAGCTCTTCTCGATATTATTTCGAGCCGATTTCTTGCAGGTACCCTTAAAAACATGTTTTAAACATAATGAACGGTTCAGATCATCAAAATAAAGGATCCCTCATTAGAAGCGCGGACTATATATGTATGAGTGAGCTTCTAATAAGGGATCCCCTATTTTGCTACGGTGTGGACCTCCTACTTCTTGATCAAATTATGATGATCTGAACCGTTCAATGTGTTTAAAACGTGTTTTTAAGGGTACCCGTAAGAGATCGGCTCAAAATAATATCCGGAAAGTCTTTGATCCGTTCAATTTTTCATAAAGCTGTTCCTGTCAGCATTTATCAAAAACTGTTTAGATCAAGCTCTTCTCGATATTATTTCGAGCCGATTTCTTGCAGGTACCCTTAAAAACATGTTTTAAACATAATGAACGGTTCAGATCATCAAAATAAAGGATCCCTCATTAGAAGCGCGGACTATATATGTATGAGTGAGCTTCTAATAAGGGATCCCCTATTTTGCTACGGTGTGGACCTCCTACTTCTTGATGAAATTATGATGATCTGAACCGTCCAATGTGTTTAAAACGTGTTTTTAAGGGTACCCGTAAGAGATCGGCTCAAAATAATATCCGGAAAGTCTTTGATCCGTTCAATTTTTCATAAAGCTGTTCCTGTCAGCATTTATCAAAAACTGTTTAGATCAAGCTCTTCTCGATATTATTTCGAGCCGATTTCTTGCAGGTACCCTTAAAAACATGTTTTAAACATAATGAACGGTTCAGATCATCAAAATAAAGGATCCCTCATTAGAAGCGCGGACTATATATGTATGAGTGAGCTTCTAATAAGGGATCCCCTATTTTGCTACGGTGTGGACCTCCTACTTCTTGATGAAATTATGATGATCTGAACCGTCCAATGTGTTTAAAACGTGTTTTTAAGGGTACCCGTAAGAGATCGGCTCAAAATAATATCCGGAAAGTCTTTGATCCGTTCAATTTTTCATAAAGCTGTTCCTGTCAGCATTTATCAAAAACTGTTTAGATCAAGCTCTTCTCGATATTATTTCGAGCCGATTTCTTGCAGGTACCCTTAAAAACATGTTTTAAACATAATGAACGGTTCAGATCATCAAAATAAAGGATCCCTCATTAGAAGCGCGGACTATATATGTATGAGTGAGCTTCTAATAAGGGATCCCCTATTTTGCTACGGTGTGGACCTCCTACTTCTTGATCAAATTATGATGATCTGAACCGTTCAATGTGTTTAAGACGTGTTTTTAAGGGTACCCGTAAGAGATCGGCTCAAAATAATATCCGGAAAGTCTTTGATCCGTTCAATTTTTCATAAAACTGTTCCTGTCAGCATTTATCAAAAACTGTTTAGATCAAGCTCTTCTCGATATTATTTCGAGCCGATTTCTTGCAGGTACCCTTAAAAACATGTTTTAAACATAATGAACGGTTCAGATCATCAAAATAAAGGATCCCTCATTAGAAGCGCGGACTATATATGTATGAGTGAGCTTCTAATAAGGGATCCCCTATTTTGCTACGGTGTGGACCTCCTACTTCTTGATCAAATTATGATGATCTGAACCGTTCAATGTGTTTAAAACGTGTTTTTAAGGGTACCCGTAAGAGATCGGCTCAAAATAATATCCGGAAAGTCTTTGATCCGTTCAATTTTTCATAAAACTGTTCCTGTCAGCATTTATCAAAAACTGTTTAGATCAAGCTCTTCTCGATATTATTTCGAGCCGATTTCTTGCAGGTACCCTTAAAAACATGTTTTAAACATAATGAACGGTTCAGATCATCAAAATAAAGGATCCCTCATTAGAAGCGCGGACTATATATGTATGAGTGAGCTTCTAATAAGGGATCCCCTATTTTGCTACGGTGTGGACCTCCTACTTCTTGATCAAATTATGATGATCTGAACCGTTCAATGTGTTTAAAACGTGTTTTTAAGGGTACCCGTAAGAGATCGGCTCAAAATAATATCCGGAAAGTCTTTGATCCGTTCAATTTTTCATAAAACTGTTCCTGTCAGCATTTATCAAAAACTGTTTAGATCAAGCTCTTCTCGATATTATTTCGAGCCGATTTCTTGCAGGTACCCTTAACAACATGTTTTAAACATAATGAACGGTTCAGATCATCAAAATAAAGGATCCCTCATTAGAAGCGCGGACTATATATGTATGAGTGAGCTTCTAATAAGGGATCCCCTATTTTGCTACGGTGTGGACCTCCTACTTCTTGATCAAATTATGATGATCTGAACCGTTCAATGTGTTTAAAACGTGTTTTTAAGGGTACCCGTAAGAGATCGGCTCAAAATAATATCCGGAAAGTCTTTGATCCGTTCAATTTTTCATAAAACTGTTCCTGTCAGCATTTATCAAAAACTGTTTAGATCAAGCTCTTCTCGATATTATTTCGAGCCGATTTCTTGCAGGTACCCTTAAAAACATGTTTTAAACATAATGAACGGTTCAGATCATCAAAATAAAGGATCCCTCATTAGAAGCGCGGACTATATATGTATGAGTGAGCTTCTAATAAGGGATCCCCTATTTTGCTACGGTGTGGACCTCCTACTTCTTGATGAAATTATGATGATCTGAACCGTCCAATGTGTTTAAAACGTGTTTTTAAGGGTACCCGTAAGAGATCGGCTCAAAATAATATCCGGAAAGTCTTTGATCCGTTCAATTTTTCATAAAGCTGTTCCTGTCAGCATTTATCAAAAACTGTTTAGATCAAGCTCTTCTCGATATTATTTCGAGCCGATTTCTTGCAGGTACCCTTAAAAACATGTTTTAAACATAATGAACGGTTCAGATCATCAAAATAAAGGATCCCTCATTAGAAGCGCGGACTATATATGTATGAGTGAGCTTCTAATAAGGGATCCCCTATTTTGCTACGGTGTGGACCTCCTACTTCTTGATGAAATTATGATGATCTGAACCGTCCAATGTGTTTAAAACGTGTTTTTAAGGGTACCCGTAAGAGATCGGCTCAAAATAATATCCGGAAAGTCTTTGATCCGTTCAATTTTTCATAAAGCTGTTCCTGTCAGCATTTATCAAAAACTGTTTAGATCAAGCTCTTCTCGATATTATTTCGAGCCGATTTCTTGCAGGTACCCTTAAAAACATGTTTTAAACATAATGAACGGTTCAGATCATCAAAATAAAGGATCCCTCATTAGAAGCGCGGACTATATATGTATGAGTGAGCTTCTAATAAGGGATCCCCTATTTTGCTACGGTGTGGACCTCCTACTTCTTAATCAAATTATGATGATCTGAACCGTTCAATGTGTTTAAAACGTGTTTTTAAGGGTACCCGTAAGAGATCGGCTCAAAATAATATCCGGAAAGTCTTTGATCCGTTCAATTTTTCATAAAACTGTTCCTGTCAGCATTTATCAAAAACTGTTTAGATCAAGCTCTTCTCGATATTATTTCGAGCCGATTTCTTGCAGGTACCCTTAAAAACATGTTTTAAACATAATGAACGGTTCAGATCATCAAAATAAAGGATCCCTCATTAGAAGCGCGGACTATATATGTATGAGTGAGCTTCTAATAAGGGATCCCCTATTTTGCTACGGTGTGGACCTCCTACTTCTTGATCAAATTATGATGATCTGAACCGTTCAATGTGTTTAAAACGTGTTTTTAAGGGTACCCGTAAGAGATCGGCTCAAAATAATATCCGGAAAGTCTTTGATCCGTTCAATTTTTCATAAAACTGTTCCTGTCAGCATTTATAAAAAACTGTTAAGATCAAGCTCTTCTCGATATTATTTCGAGCCGATTTCTTGCAGGTACCCTTAAAAACATGTTTTAAACATAATGAACGGTTCAGATCATCAAAATAAAGGATCCCTCATTAGAAGCGCGGACTATATATGTATGAGTGAGCTTCTAATAAGGGATCCCCTATTTTGCTACGGTGTGGACCTCCTACTTCTTGATCAAATTATGATGATCTGAACCGTTCAATGTGTTTAAAACGTGTTTTTAAGGGTACCCGTAAGAGATCGGCTCAAAATAATATCCGGAAAGTCTTTGATCCGTTCAATTTTTCATAAAACTGTTCCTGTCAGCATTTATCAAAAACTGTTTAGATCAAGCTCTTCTCGATATTATTTCGAGCCGATTTCTTGCAGGTACCCTTAACAACATGTTTTAAACATAATGAACGGTTCAGATCATCAAAATAAAGGATCCCTCATTAGAAGCGCGGACTATATATGTATGAGTGAGCTTCTAATAAGGGATCCCCTATTTTGCTACGGTGTGGACCTCCTACTTCTTGATCAAATTATGATGATCTGAACCGTTCAATGTGTTTAAAACGTGTTTTTAAGGGTACCCGTAAGAGATCGGCTCAAAATAATATCCGGAAAGTCTTTGATCCGTTCAATTTTTCATAAAACTGTTCCTGTCAGCATTTATCAAAAACTGTTTAGATCAAGCTCTTCTCGATATTATTTCGAGCCGATTTCTTGCAGGTACCCTTAAAAACATGTTTTAAACATAATGAACGGTTCAGATCATCAAAATAAAGGATCCCTCATTAGAAGCGCGGACTATATATGTATGAGTGAGCTTCTAATAAGGGATCCCCTATTTTGCTACGGTGTGGACCTCCTACTTCTTGATCAAATTATGATGATCTGAACCGTTCAATGTGTTTAAAACGTGTTTTTAAGGGTACCCGTAAGAGATCGGCTCAAAATAATATCCGGAAAGTCTTTGATCCGTTCAATTTTTCATAAAACTGTTCCTGTCAGCATTTATCAAAAACTGTTTAGATCAAGCTCTTCTCGATATTATTTCGAGCCGATTTCTTGCAGGTACCCTTAAAAACATGTTTTAAACATAATGAACGGTTCAGATCATCAAAATAAAGGATCCCTCATTAGAAGCGCGGACTATATATGTATGAGTGAGCTTCTAATAAGGGATCCCCTATTTTGCTACGGTGTGGACCTCCTACTTCTTGATCAAATTATCATGATCTGAACCGTTCAATGTGTTTAAAACGTGTTTTTAAGGGTACCCGTAAGAGATCGGCTCAAAATAATATCCGGAAAGTCTTTGATCCGTTCAATTTTTCATAAAACTGTTCCTGTCAGCATTTATCAAAAACTGTTTAGATCAAGCTCTTCTCGATATTATTTCGAGCCGATTTCTTGCAGGTACCCTTAAAAACATGTTTTAAACATAATGAACGGTTCAGATCATCAAAATAAAGGATCCCTCATTAGAAGCGCGGACTATATATGTATGAGTGAGCTTCTAATAAGGGATCCCCTATTTTGCTACGGTGTGGACCTCCTACTTCTTGATCAAATTATGATGATCTGAACCGTTCAATGTGTTTAAAACGTGTTTTTAAGGGTACCCGTAAGAGATCGGCTCAAAATAATATCCGGAAAGTTTTTGATCCGTTCAATTTTTCATAAAGCTGTTCCTGTCAGCATTTATCAAAAACTGTTTAGATCAAGCTCTTCTCGATATTATTTCGAGCCGATTTCTTGCAGGTACCCTTAAAAACATGTTTTAAACATAATGAACGGTTCAGATCATCAAAATAAAGGATCCCTCATTAGAAGCGCGGACTATATATGTATGAGTGAGCTTCTAATAAGGGATCCCCTATTTTGCTACGGTGTGGACCTCCTACTTCTTGATCAAATTATCATGATCTGAACCGTTCAATGTGTTTAAAACGTGTTTTTAAGGGTACCCGTAAGAGATCGGCTCAAAATAATATCCGGAAAGTCTTTGATCCGTTCAATTTTTCATAAAGCTGTTCCTGTCAGCATTTATCAAAAACTGTTTAGATCAAGCTCTTCTCGATATTATTTCGAGCCGATTTCTTGCAGGTACCCTTAAAAACATGTTTTAAACATAATGAACGGTTCAGATCATCAAAATAAAGGATCCCTCATTAGAAGCGCGGACTATATATGTATGAGTGAGCTTCTAATAAGGGATCCCCTATTTTGCTACGGTGTGGACCTCCTACTTCTTGATCAAATTATGATGATCTGAACCGTCCAATGTGTTTAAAACGTGTTTTTAAGGGTACCCGTAAGAGATCGGCTCAAAATAATATCCGGAAAGTCTTTGATCCGTTCAATTTTTCATAAAGCTGTTCCTGTCAGCATTTATCAAAAACTGTTTAGATCAAGCTCTTCTCGATATTATTTCGAGCCGATTTCTTGCAGGTACCCTTAAAAATATGTTTTAAACATAATGAACGGTTCAGATCATCAAAATAAAGGATCCCTCATTAGAAGCGCGGACTATATATGTATGAGTGAGCTTCTAATAAGGGATCCCCTATTTTGCTACGGTGTGGACCTCCTACTTCTTGATCAAATTATGATGATCTGAACCGTCCAATGTGTTTAAAACGTGTTTTTAAGGGTACCCGTAAGAGATCGGCTCAAAATAATATCCGGAAAGTCTTTGATCCGTTCAATTTTTCATAAAGCTGTTCCTGTCAGCATTTATCAAAAACTGTTTAGATCAAGCTCTTCTCGATATTATTTCGAGCCGATTTCTTGCAGGTACCCTTAAAAACATGTTTTAAACATAATGAACGGTTCAGATCATCAAAATAAAGGATCCCTCATTAGAAGCGCGGACTATATATGTATGAGTGAGCTTCTAATAAGGGATCCCCTATTTTGCTACGGTGTGGACCTCCTACTTCTTGATCAAATTATCATGATCTGAACCGTTCAATGTGTTTAAAACGTGTTTTTAAGGGTACCCGTAAGAGATCGGCTCAAAATAATATCCGGAAAGTCTTTGATCCGTTCAATTTTTCATAAAACTGTTCCTGTCAGCATTTATCAAAAACTGTTTAGATCAAGCTCTTCTCGATATTATTTCGAGCCGATTTCTTGCAGGTACCCTTGAAAACATGTTTTAAACATAATGAACGGTTCAGATCATCAAAATAAAGGATCCCTCATTAGAAGCGCGGACTATATATGTATGAGTGAGCTTCTAATAAGGGATCCCCTATTTTGCTACGGTGTGGACCTCCTACTTCTTGATCAAATTATGATGATCTGAACCGTTCAATGTGTTTAAAACGTGTTTTTAAGGGTACCCGTAAGAGATCGGCTCAAAATAATATCCGGAAAGTCTTTGATCCGTTCAATTTTTCATAAAACTGTTCCTGTCAGCATTTATCAAAAACTGTTTAGATCAAGCTCTTCTCGATATTATTTCGAGCCGATTTCTAGCAGGTACCCTTAAAAACATGTTTTAAACGTAATGAACGGTTCAGATCATCAAAATAAAGGATCCCTCATTAGAAGCGCGGACTATATATGTATGAGTGAGCTTCTAATAAGGGATCCCCTATTTTGCTACGGTGTGGACCTCCTACTTCTTGATCAAATTATGATGATCTGAACCGTTCAATCTGTTTAAAACGTGTTTTTAAGGGTACCCGTAAGAGATCGGCTCAAAATAATATCCGGAAAGTCTTTGATCCGTTCAATTTTTCATAAAACTGTTCCTGTCAGCATTTATCAAAAACTGTTTAGATCAAGCTCTTCTCGATATTATTTCGAGCCGATTTCTTGCAGGTACCCTTAAAAACATGTTTTAAACATAATGAACGGTTCAGATCATCAAAATAAAGGATCCCTCATTAGAAGCGCGGACTATATATGTATGAGTGAGCTTCTAATAAGGGATCCCCTATTTTGCTACGGTGTGGACCTCCTACTTCTTGATCAAATTATGATGATCTGAACCGTTCAATGTGTTTAAAACGTGTTTTTAAGGGTACCCGTAAGAGATCGGCTCAAAATAATATCCGGAAAGTCTTTGATCCGTTCAATTTTTCATAAAACTGTTCCTGTCAGCATTTATCAAAAACTGTTTAGATCAAGCTCTTCTCGATATTATTTCGAGCCGATTTCTTGCAGGTACCCTTAAAAACATGTTTTAAACATAATGAACGGTTCAGATCATCAAAATAAAGGATCCCTCATTAGAAGCGCGGACTATATATGTATGAGTGAGCTTCTAATAAGGGATCCCCTATTTTGCTACGGTGTGGACCTCCTACTTCTTGATCAAATTATGATGATCTGAACCGTTCAATGTGTTTAAAACGTGTTTTTAAGGGTACCCGTAAGAGATCGGCTCAAAATAATATCCGGAAAGTCTTTGATCCGTTCAATTTTTCATAAAACTGTTCCTGTCAGCATTTATCAAAAACTGTTTAGATCAAGCTCTTCTCGATATTATTTCGAGCCGATTTCTTGCAGGTACCCTTAAAAACATGTTTTAAACATAATGAACGGTTCAGATCATCAAAATAAAGGATCCCTCATTAGAAGCGCGGACTATATATGTATGAGTGAGCTTCTAATAAGGGATTCCCTATTTTGCTACGGTGTGGACCTCCTACTTCTTGATCAAATTATGATGATCTGAACCGTTCAATGTGTTTAAAACGTGTTTTTAAGGGTACCCGTAAGAGATCGGCTCAAAATAATATCCGGAAAGTCTTTGATCCGTTCAATTTTTCATAAAGCTGTTCCTGTCAGCATTTCTCAAAAACTGTTTAGATCAAGCTCTTCTCGATATTATTTCGAGCCGATTTCTTGCAGGTACCCTTAAAAACATGTTTTAAACATAATGAACGGTTCAGATCATCAAAATAAAGGATCCCTCATTAGAAGCGCGGACTATATATGTATGAGTGAGCTTCTAATAAGGGATCCCCTATTTTGCTACGGTGTGGACCTCCTACTTCTTGATCAAATTATGATGATCTGAACCGTTCAATGTGTTTAAAACGTGTTTTTAAGGGTACCCGTAAGAGATCGGCTCAAAATAATATAAGGAAAGTCTTTGATCCGTTCAATTTTTCATAAAGCTGTTCCTGTCAGCATTTATCAAAAACTGTTTAGATCAAGCTCTTCTCGATATTATTTCGAGCCGATTTCTTGCAGGTAACCTTAAAAACATGTTTTAAACATAATGAACGGTTCAGATCATCAAAATAAAGGATCCCTCATTAGAAGCGCGGACTATATATGTATGAGTGAGCTTCTAATAAGGGATCCCCTATTTTGCTACGGTGTGGACCTCCTACTTCTTGATCAAATTATGATGATCTGAACCGTTCAATGTGTTTAAAACGTGTTTTTAAGGGTACCCGTAAGAGATCGGCTCAAAATAATATCCGGAAAGTCTTTGATCCGTTCAATTTTTCATAAAGCTGTTCCTGTCAGCATTTATCAAAAACTGTTTAGATCAAGCTCTTCTCGATATTATTTCGAGCCGATTTCTTGCAGGTACCCTTAAAAACATGTTTTAAACATAATGAACGGTTCAGATCATCAAAATAAAGGATCCCTCATTAGAAGCGCGGACTATATATGTATGAGTGAGCTTCTAATAAGGGATCCCCTATTTTGCTACGGTGTGGACCTCCTACTTCTTGATCAAATTATGATGATCTGAACCGTTCAATGTGTTTAAAACGTGTTTTTAAGGGTACCCGTAAGAGATCGGCTCAAAATAATATCCGGAAAGTCTTTGATCCGTTCAATTTTTCATAAAGCTGTTCCTGTCAGCATTTATCAAAAACTGTTTAGATCAAGCTCTTCTCGATATTATTTCGAGCCGATTTCTTGCAGGTACCCTTAAAAACATGTTTTAAACATAATGAACGGTTCAGATCATCAAAATAAAGGATCCCTCATTAGAAGCGCGGACTATATATGTATGAGTGAGCTTCTAATAAGGGATCCCCTATTTTGCTACGGTGTGGACCTCCTACTTCTTGATCAAATTATGATGATCTGAACCGTTCAATGTGTTTAAAACGTGTTTTTAAGGGTACCCGTAAGAGATCGGCTCAAAATAATATCCGGAAAGTCTTTGATCCGTTAAATTTTTCATAAAGCTGTTCCTGTCAGCATTTATCAAAAACTGTTTAGATCAAGCTCTTCTCGATATTATTTCGAGCCGATTTCTTGCAGGTACCCTTAAAAACATGTTTTAAACATAATGAACGGTTCAGATCATCAAAATAAAGGATCCCTCATTAGAAGCGCGGACTATATATGTATGAGTGAGCTTCTAATAAGGGATCCCCTATTTTGCTACGGTGTGGACCTCCTACTTCTTGATCAAATTATGATGATCTGAACCGTTCAATGTGTTTAAAACGTGTTTTTAAGGGTACCCGTAAGAGATCGGCTCAAAATAATATCCGGAAAGTCTTTGATCCGTTCAATTTTTCATAAAGCTGTTCCTGTCAGCATTTATCAAAAACTGTTTAGATCAAGCTCTTCTCGATATTATTTCGAGCCGATTTCTTGCAGGTACCCTTAAAAACATGTTTTAAACATAATGAACGGTTCAGATCATCAAAATAAAGGATCCCTCATTAGAAGCGCGGACTATATATGTATGAGTGAGCTTCTAATAAGGGATCCCCTATTTTGCTACGGTGTGGACCTCCTACTTCTTGATCAAATTATGATGATCTGAACCGTTCAATGTGTTTAAAACGTGTTTTTAAGGGTACCCGTAAGAGATCGGCTCAAAATAATATCCGGAAAGTCTTTGATCCGTTCAATTTTTCATAAAGCTGTTCCTGTCAGCATTTATCAAAAACTGTTTAGATCAAGCTCTTCTCGATATTATTTCGAGCCGATTTCTTGCAGGTACCCTTAAAAACATGTTTTAAACATAATGAACGGTTCAGATCATCAAAATAAAGGATCCCTCATTAGAAGCGCGGACTATATATGTATGAGTGAGCTTCTAATAAGGGATCCCCTATTTTGCTACGGTGTGGACCTCCTACTTCTTGATCAAATTATGATGATCTGAACCGTTCAATGTGTTTAAAACGTGTTTTTAAGGGTACCCGTAAGAGATCGGCTCAAAATAATATCCGGAAAGTCTTTGATCCGTTCAATTTTTCATAAAGCTGTTCCTGTCAGCATTTATCAAAAACTGTTTAGATCAAGCTCTTCTCGATATTATTTCGAGCCGATTTCTTGCAGGTACCCTTAAAAACATGTTTTAAACATAATGAACGGTTCAGATCATCAAAATAAAGGATCCCTCATTAGAAGCGCGGACTATATATGTATGAGTGAGCTTCTAATAAGGGATCCCCTATTTTGCTACGGTGTGGACCTCCTACTTCTTGATCAAATTATGATGATCTGAACCGTTCAATGTGTTTAAAACGTGTTTTTAAGGGTACCCGTAAGAGATCGGCTCAAAATAATATCCGGAAAGTCTTTGATCCGTTAAATTTTTCATAAAGCTGTTCCTGTCAGCATTTATCAAAAACTGTTTAGATCAAGCTCTTCTCGATATTATTTCGAGCCGATTTCTTGCAGGTACCCTTAAAAACATGTTTTAAACATAATGAACGGTTCAGATCATCAAAATAAAGGATCCCTCATTAGAAGCGCGGACTATATATGTATGAGTGAGCTTCTAATAAGGGATCCCCTATTTTGCTACGGTGTGGACCTCCTACTTCTTGATCAAATTATGATGATCTGAACCGTTCAATGTGTTTAAAACGTGTTTTTAAGGGTACCCGTAAGAGATCGGCTCAAAATAATATCCGGAAAGTCTTTGATCCGTTCAATTTTTCATAAAACTGTTCCTGTCAGCATTTATCAAAAACTGTTTAGATCAAGCTCTTCTCGATATTATTTCGAGCCGATTTCTTGCAGGTACCCTTAAAAATATGTTTTAAACATAATGAACGGTTCAGATCATCAAAATAAAGGATCCCTCATTAGAAGCGCGGACTATATATGTATGAGTGAGCTTCTAATAAGGGATCCCCTATTTTGCTACGGTGTGGACCTCCTACTTCTTGATCAAATTATGATGATCTGAACCGTTCAATGTGTTTAAAACGTGTTTTTAAGGGTACCCGTAAGAGATCGGCTCAAAATAATATCCGGAAAGTCTTTGATCCGTTCAATTTTTCATAAAGCTGTTCCTGTCAGCATTTATCAAAAACTGTTTAGATCAAGCTCTTCTCGATATTATTTCGAGCCGATTTCTTGCAGGTACCCTTAAAAACATGTTTTAAACATAATGAACGGTTCAGATCATCAAAATAAAGGATCCCTCATTAGAAGCGCGGACTATATATGTATGAGTGAGCTTCTAATAAGGGATCCCCTATTTTGCTACGGTGTGGACCTCCTACTTCTTGATCAAATTATGATGATCTGAACCGTTCAATGTGTTTAAAACGTGTTTTTAAGGGTACCCGTAAGAGATCGGCTCAAAATAATATCCGGAAAGTCTTTGATCCGTTCAATTTTTCATAAAGCTGTTCCTGTCAGCATTTATCAAAAACTGTTTAGATCAAGCTCTTCTCGATATTATTTCGAGCCGATTTCTTGCAGGTACCCTTAAAAACATGTTTTAAACATAATGAACGGTTCAGATCATCAAAATAAAGGATCCCTCATTAGAAGCGCGGACTATATATGTATGAGTGAGCTTCTAATAAGGGATCCCCTATTTTGCTACGGTGTGGACCTCCTACTTCTTGATCAAATTATGATGATCTGAACCGTTCAATGTGTTTAAAACGTGTTTTTAAGGGTACCCGTAAGAGATCGGCTCAAAATAATATCCGGAAAGTCTTTGATCCGTTAAATTTTTCATAAAGCTGTTCCTGTCAGCATTTATCAAAAACTGTTTAGATCAAGC
This sequence comes from Arctostaphylos glauca, assembly GCA_019985065.2. Taxonomy (NCBI): domain Eukaryota; kingdom Viridiplantae; phylum Streptophyta; class Magnoliopsida; order Ericales; family Ericaceae; genus Arctostaphylos; species Arctostaphylos glauca. The sequence goes on along the minus strand of JAHSPW020000087.1, from coordinate 10,688 downwards.
TCTTCTCGATATTATTTCGAGCCGATTTCTTGCAGGTACCCTTAAAAACATGTTTTAAACATAATGAACGGTTCAGATCATCAAAATAAAGGATCCCTCATTAGAAGCGCGAACTATATATGTATGAGTGAGCTTCTAATAAGGGATCCCCTATTTTGCTACGGTGTGGACCTCCTACTTCTTGATCAAATTATGATGATCTGAACCGTTCAATGTGTTTAAAACGTGTTTTTAAGGGTACCCGTAAGAGATCGGCTCAAAATAATATCCGGAAAGTCTTTGATCCGTTCAATTTTTCATAAAGCTGTTCCTGTCAGCATTTATCAAAAACTGTTTAGATCAAACTCTTCTCGATATTATTTCGAGCCGATTTCTTGCAGGTACCCCTAAAAACATGTTTTAAACATAATGAACGGTTCAGATCATCAAAATAAAGGATCCCTCATTAGAAGCGCGGACTATATATGTATGAGTGAGCTTCTAATAAGGGATCCCCTATTTTGCTACGGTGTGGACCTCCTACTTCTTGATCAAATTATGATGATCTGAACCGTTCAATGTGTTTAAAACGTGTTTTTAAGGGTACCCGTAAGAGATCGGCTCAAAATAATATCCGGAAAGTCTTTGATCCGTTCAATTTTTCATAAAGCTGTTCCTGTCAGCATTTATCAAAAACTGTTTAGATCAAGCTCTTCTCGATATTATTTCGAGCCGATTTCTTGCAGGTACCCTTAAAAACATGTTTTAAACATAATGAACGGTTCAGATCATCAAAATAAAGGATCCCTCATTAGAAGCGCGGACTATATATGTATGAGTGAGCTTCTAATAAGGGATCCCCTATTTTGCTACGGTGTGGACCTCCTACTTCTTGATCAAATTATGATGATCTGAACCGTTCAATGTGTTTAAAACGTGTTTTTAAGGGTACCCGTAAGAGATCGGCTCAAAATAATATCCGGAAAGTCTTTGATCCGTTCAATTTTTCATAAAGCTGTTCCTGTCAGCATTTATCAAAAACTGTTTCGATCAAGCTCTTCTCGATATTATTTCGAGCCGATTTCTTGCAGGTACCCTTAAAAACATGTTTTAAACATAATGAACGGTTCAGATCATCAAAATAAAGGATCCCTCATTAGAAGCGCGGACTATATATGTATGAGTGAGCTTCTAATAAGGGATCCCCTATTTTGCTACGGTGTGGACCTCCTACTTCTTGATCAAATTATGATGATCTGAACCGTTCAATGTGTTTAAAACGTGTTTTTAAGGGTACCCGTAAGAGATCGGCTCAAAATAATATCCGAAAAGTCTTTGATCCGTTCAATTTTTCATAAAGCTGTTCCTGTCAGCATTTATCAAAAACTGTTTCGATCAAGCTCTTCTCGATATTATTTCGAGCCGATTTCTTGCAGGTACCCTTAAAAACATGTTTTAAACATAATGAACGGTTCAGATCATCAAAATAAAGGATCCCTCATTAGAAGCGCGGACTATATATGTATGAGTGAGCTTCTAATAAGGGATCCCGTATTTTGCTACGGTGTGGACCTCCTACTTCTTGATCAAATTATGATGATCTGAACCGTTCAATGTGTTTAAAACGTGTTTTTAAGGGTACCCGTAAGAGATCGGCTCAAAATAATATCCGGAAAGTCTTTGATCCGTTCAATTTTTCATAAAGCTGTTCCTGTCAGCATTTATCAAAAACTGTTTAGATCAAGCTCTTCTCGATATTATTTCGAGCCGATTTCTTGCAGGTACCCTTAAAAACATGTTTTAAACATAATGAACGGTTCAGATCATCAAAATAAAGGATCCCTCATTAGAAGCGCGGACCATATATGTATGAGTGAGCTTCTAATAAGGGATCCCCTATTTTGCTACGGTGTGGACCTCCTACTTCTTGATCAAATTATGATGATCTGAACCGTTCAATGTGTTTAAAACGTGTTTTTAAGGGTACCCGTAAGAGATCGGCTCAAAATAATATCCGGAAAGTCTTTGATCCGTTCAATTTTTCATAAAGCTGTTCCTGTCAGCATTTATCAAAAACTGTTTAGATCAAGCTCTTCTCGATATTATTTCGAGCCGATTTCTTGCAGGTACCCTTAAAAACATGTTTTAAACATAATGAACGGTTCAGATCATCAAAATAAAGGATCCCTCATTAGAAGCGCGGACCATATATGTATGAGTGAGCTTCTAATAAGGGATCCCCTATTTTGCTACGGTGTGGACCTCCTACTTCTTGATCAAATTATGATGATCTGAACCGTTCAATGTGTTTAAAACGTGTTTTTAAGGGTACCCGTAAGAGATCGGCTCAAAATAATATCCGGAAAGTCTTTGATCCGTTCAATTTTTCATAAAGCTGTTCCTGTCAGCATTTATCAAAAACTGTTTAGATCAAGCTCTTCTCGATATTATTTCGAGCCGATTTCTTGCAGGTACCCTTAAAAACATGTTTTAAACATAATGAACGGTTCAGATCATCAAAATAAAGGATCCCTCATTAGAAGCGCGGACTATATATGTATGAGTGAGCTTCTAATAAGGGATCCCCTATTTTGCTACGGTGTGGACCTCCTACTTCTTGATCAAATTATGATGATCTGAACCGTTCAATGTGTTTAAAACGTGTTTTTAAGGGTACCCGTAAGAGATCGGCTCAAAATAATATCCGGAAAGTCTTTGATCCGTTCAATTTTTCATAAAGCTGTTCCTGTCAGCATTTATCAAAAACTGTTTAGATCAAGCTCTTCTCGATATTATTTCGAGCCGATTTCTTGCAGGTACCCCTAAAAACATGTTTTAAACATAATGAACGGTTCAGATCATCAAAATAAAGGATCCCTCATTAGAAGCGCGGACTATATATGTATGAGTGAGCTTCTAATAAGGGATCCCCTATTTTGCTACGGTGTGGACCTCCTACTTCTTGATCAAATTATGATGATCTGAACCGTTCAATGTGTTTAAAACGTGTTTTTAAGGGTACCCGTAAGAGATCGGCTCAAAATAATATCCGGAAAGTCTTTGATCCGTTCAATTTTTCATAAAGCTGTTCCTGTCAGCATTTATCAAAAACTGTTTAGATCAAGCTCTTCTCGATATTATTTCGAGCCGATTTCTTGCAGGTACCCTTAAAAACATGTTTTAAACATAATGAACGGTTCAGATCATCAAAATAAAGGATCCCTCATTAGAAGCGCGGACTATATATGTATGAGTGAGCTTCTAATAAGGGATCCCCTATTTTGCTACGGTGTGGACCTCCTACTTCTTGATCAAATTATGATGATCTGAACCGTTCAATGTGTTTAAAACGTGTTTTTAAGGGTACCCGTAAGAGATCGGCTCAAAATAATATCCGGAAAGTCTTTGATCCGTTCAATTTTTCATAAAGCTGTTCCTGTCAGCATTTATCAAAAACTGTTTAGATCAAGCTCTTCTCGATATTATTTCGAGCCGATTTCTTGCAGGTACCCTTAAAAACATGTTTTAAACATAATGAACGGTTCAGATCATCAAAATAAAGGATCCCTCATTAGAAGCGCGGACTATATATGTATGAGTGAGCTTCTAATAAGGGATCCCCTATTTTGCTACGGTGTGGACCTCCTACTTCTTGATCAAATTATGATGATCTGAACCGTTCAATGTGTTTAAAACGTGTTTTTAAGGGTACCCGTAAGAGATCGGCTCAAAATAATATCCGGAAAGTCTTTGATCCGTTAAATTTTTCATAAAGCTGTTCCTGTCAGCATTTATCAAAAACTGTTTAGATCAAGCTCTTCTCGATATTATTTCGAGCCGATTTCTTGCAGGTACCCTTAAAAACATGTTTTAAACATAATGAACGGTTCAGATCATCAAAATAAAGGATCCCTCATTAGAAGCGCGGACTATATATGTATGAGTGAGCTTCTAATAAGGGATCCCCTATTTTGCTACGGTGTGGACCTCCTACTTCTTGATCAAATTATGATGATCTGAACCGTTCAATGTGTTTAAAACGTGTTTTTAAGGGTACCCGTAAGAGATCGGCTCAAAATAATATCCGGAAAGTCTTTGATCCGTTCAATTTTTCATAAAGCTGTTCCTGTCAGCATTTATCAAAAACTGTTTAGATCAAGCTCTTCTCGATATTATTTCGAGCCGATTTCTTGCAGGTACCCTTAAAAATATGTTTTAAACATAATGAACGGTTCAGATCATCAAAATAAAGGATCCCTCATTAGAAGCGCGGACTATATATGTATGAGTGAGCTTCTAATAAGGGATCCCCTATTTTGCTACGGTGTGGACCTCCTACTTCTTGATCAAATTATGATGATCTGAACCGTTCAATGTGTTTAAAACGTGTTTTTAAGGGTACCCGTAAGAGATCGGCTCAAAATAATATCCGGAAAGTCTTTGATCCGTTCAATTTTTCATAAAGCTGTTCCTGTCAGCATTTATCAAAAACTGTTTAGATCAAGCTCTTCTCGATATTATTTCGAGCCGATTTCTTGCAGGTACCCTTAAAAACATGTTTTAAACATAATGAACGGTTCAGATCATCAAAATAAAGGATCCCTCATTAGAAGCGCGGACTATATATGTATGAGTGAGCTTCTAATAAGGGATCCCCTATTTTGCTACGGTGTGGACCTCCTACTTCTTGATCAAATTATGATGATCTGAACCGTTCAATGTGTTTAAAACGTGTTTTTAAGGGTACCCGTAAGAGATCGGCTCAAAATAATATCCGGAAAGTCTTTGATCCGTTCAATTTTTCATAAAGCTGTTCCTGTCAGCATTTATCAAAAACTGTTTAGATCAAGCTCTTCTCGATATTATTTCGAGCCGATTTCTTGCAGGTACCCTTAAAAACATGTTTTAAACATAATGAACGGTTCAGATCATCAAAATAAAGGATCCCTCATTAGAAGCGCGGACTATATATGTATGAGTGAGCTTCTAATAAGGGATCCCCTATTTTGCTACGGTGTGGACCTCCTACTTCTTGATCAAATTATGATGATCTGAACCGTTCAATGTGTTTAAAACGTGTTTTTAAGGGTACCCGTAAGAGATCGGCTCAAAATAATATCCGGAAAGTCTTTGATCCGTTAAATTTTTCATAAAGCTGTTCCTGTCAGCATTTATCAAAAACTGTTTAGATCAAGCTCTTCTCGATATTATTTCGAGCCGATTTCTTGCAGGTACCCTTAAAAACATGTTTTAAACATAATGAACGGTTCAGATCATCAAAATAAAGGATCCCTCATTAGAAGCGCGAACTATATATGTATGAGTGAGCTTCTAATAAGGGATCCCCTATTTTGCTACGGTGTGGACCTCCTACTTCTTGATCAAATTATGATGATCTGAACCGTTCAATGTGTTTAAAACGTGTTTTTAAGGGTACCCGTAAGAGATCGGCTCAAAATAATATCCGGAAAGTCTTTGATCCGTTCAATTTTTCATAAAGCTGTTCCTGTCAGCATTTATCAAAAACTGTTTAGATCAAACTCTTCTCGATATTATTTCGAGCCGATTTCTTGCAGGTACCCCTAAAAACATGTTTTAAACATAATGAACGGTTCAGATCATCAAAATAAAGGATCCCTCATTAGAAGCGCGGACTATATATGTATGAGTGAGCTTCTAATAAGGGATCCCCTATTTTGCTACGGTGTGGACCTCCTACTTCTTGATCAAATTATGATGATCTGAACCGTTCAATGTGTTTAAAACGTGTTTTTAAGGGTACCCGTAAGAGATCGGCTCAAAATAATATCCGGAAAGTCTTTGATCCGTTCAATTTTTCATAAAGCTGTTCCTGTCAGCATTTATCAAAAACTGTTTAGATCAAGCTCTTCTCGATATTATTTCGAGCCGATTTCTTGCAGGTACCCTTAAAAACATGTTTTAAACATAATGAACGGTTCAGATCATCAAAATAAAGGATCCCTCATTAGAAGCGCGGACTATATATGTATGAGTGAGCTTCTAATAAGGGATCCCCTATTTTGCTACGGTGTGGACCTCCTACTTCTTGATCAAATTATGATGATCTGAACCGTTCAATGTGTTTAAAACGTGTTTTTAAGGGTACCCGTAAGAGATCGGCTCAAAATAATATCCGGAAAGTCTTTGATCCGTTCAATTTTTCATAAAGCTGTTCCTGTCAGCATTTATCAAAAACTGTTTCGATCAAGCTCTTCTCGATATTATTTCGAGCCGATTTCTTGCAGGTACCCTTAAAAACATGTTTTAAACATAATGAACGGTTCAGATCATCAAAATAAAGGATCCCTCATTAGAAGCGCGGACTATATATGTATGAGTGAGCTTCTAATAAGGGATCCCCTATTTTGCTACGGTGTGGACCTCCTACTTCTTGATCAAATTATGATGATCTGAACCGTTCAATGTGTTTAAAACGTGTTTTTAAGGGTACCCGTAAGAGATCGGCTCAAAATAATAATCCGGAAAGTCTTTGATCCGTTCAATTTTTCATAAAGCTGTTCCTGTCAGCATTTATCAAAAACTGTTTCGATCAAGCTCTTCTCGATATTATTTCGAGCCGATTTCTTGCAGGTACCCTTAAAAACATGTTTTAAACATAATGAACGGTTCAGATCATCAAAATAAAGGATCCCTCATTAGAAGCGCGGACTATATATGTATGAGTGAGCTTCTAATAAGGGATCCCCTATTTTGCTACGGTGTGGACCTCCTACTTCTTGATCAAATTATGATGATCTGAACCGTTCAATGTGTTTAAAACGTGTTTTTAAGGGTACCCGTAAGAGATCGGCTCAAAATAATATCGGAAAGTCTTTGATCCGTTCAATTTTTCATAAAGCTGTTCCTGTCAGCATTTATCAAAAACTGTTTAGATCAAGCTCTTCTCGATATTATTTCGAGCCGATTTCTTGCAGAGGTACCCTTAAAACATGTTTTAAACATAATGAACGGTTCAGATCATCAAAATAAAGGATCCCTCATTAGAAGCGCGGACCATATATGTATGAGTGAGCTTCTAATAAGGGATCCCCTATTTTGCTACGGTGTGGACCTCCTACTTCTTGATCAAATTATGATGATCTGAACCGTTCAATGTGTTTAAAACGTGTTTTTAAGGGTACCCGTAAGAGATCGGCTCAAAATAATATCCGGAAAGTCTTTGATCCGTTAAATTTTTCATAAAGCTGTTCCTGTCAGCATTTATCAAAAACTGTTTAGATCAAGCTCTTCTCGATATTATTTCGAGCCGATTTCTTGCAGGTACCCTTAAAAACATGTTTTAAACATAATGAACGGTTCAGATCATCAAAATAAAGGATCCCTCATTAGAAGCGCGGACCATATATGTATGAGTGAGCTTCTAATAAGGGATCCCCTATTTTGCTACGGTGTGGACCTCCTACTTCTTGATCAAATTATGATGATCTGAACCGTTCAATGTGTTTAAAACGTGTTTTTAAGGGTACCCGTAAGAGATCGGCTCAAAATAATATCCGGAAAGTCTTTGATCCGTTCAATTTTTCATAAAGCTGTTCCTGTCAGCATTTATCAAAAACTGTTTAGATCAAGCTCTTCTCGATATTATTTCGAGCCGATTTCTTGCAGGTACCCTTAAAAAACATGTTTTAAACATAATGAACGGTTCAGATCATCAAAATAAAGGATCCCTCATTAGAAGCGCGGACTATATATGTATGAGTGAGCTTCTAATAAGGGATCCCCTATTTTGCTACGGTGTGGACCTCCTACTTCTTGATCAAATTATGATGATCTGAACCGTTCAATGTGTTTAAAACGTGTTTTTAAGGGTACCCGTAAGAGATCGGCTCAAAATAATATCCGGAAAGTCTTTGATCCGTTCAATTTTTCATAAAGCTGTTCCTGTCAGCATTTATCAAAAACTGTTTAGATCAAGCTCTTCTCGATATTATTTCGAGCCGATTTCTTGCAGGTACCCTTAAAAACATGTTTTAAACATAATGAACGGTTCAGATCATCAAAATAAAGGATCCCTCATTAGAAGCGCGGACTATATATGTATGAGTGAGCTTCTAATAAGGGATCCCCTATTTTGCTACGGTGTGGACCTCCTACTTCTTGATCAAATTATGATGATCTGAACCGTTCAATGTGTTTAAAACGTGTTTTTAAGGGTACCCGTAAGAGATCGGCTCAAAATAATATCCGGAAAGTCTTTGATCCGTTCAATTTTTCATAAAGCTGTTCCTGTCAGCATTTATCAAAAACTGTTTAGATCAAGCTCTTCTCGATATTATTTCGAGCCGATTTCTTGCAGGTACCCTTAAAAACATGTTTTAAACATAATGAACGGTTCAGATCATCAAAATAAAGGATCCCTCATTAGAAGCGCGGACTATATATGTATGAGTGAGCTTCTAATAAGGGATCCCCTATTTTGCTACGGTGTGGACCTCCTACTTCTTGATCAAATTATGATGATCTGAACCGTTCAATGTGTTTAAAACGTGTTTTTAAGGGTACCCGTAAGAGATCGGCTCAAAATAATATCCGGAAAGTCTTTGATCCGTTCAATTTTTCATAAAGCTGTTCCTGTCAGCATTTATCAAAAACTGTTTAGATCAAGCTCTTCTCGATATTATTCGAGCCGATTTCTTGCAGGTACCCCTAAAAACATGTTTTAAACATAATGAACGGTTCAGATCATCAAAATAAAGGATCCCTCATTAGAAGCGCGGACTATATATGTATGAGTGAGCTTCTAATAAGGGATCCCCTATTTTGCTACGGTGTGGACCTCCTACTTCTTGATCAAATTATGATGATCTGAACCGTTCAATGTGTTTAAAACGTGTTTTTAAGGGTACCCGTAAGAGATCGGCTCAAAATAATATCCGGAAAGTCTTTGATCCGTTCAATTTTTCATAAAGCTGTTCCTGTCAGCATTTATCAAAAACTGTTTAGATCAAGCTCTTCTCGATATTATTTCGAGCCGATTTCTTGCAGGTACCCTTAAAACCATGTTTTAAACATAATGAACGGTTCAGATCATCAAAATAAAGGATCCCTCATTAGAAGCGCGGACTATATATGTATGAGTGAGCTTCTAATAAGGGATCCCCTATTTTGCTACGGTGTGGACCTCCTACTTCTTGATCAAATTATGATGATCTGAACCGTTCAATGTGTTTAAAACGTGTTTTTAAGGGTACCCGTAAGAGATCGGCTCAAAATAATATCCGGAAAGTCTTTGATCCGTTCAATTTTTCATAAAGCTGTTCCTGTCAGCATTTATCAAAAACTGTTTAGATCAAGCTCTTCTCGATATTATTTCGAGCCGATTTCTTGCAGGTACCCTTAAAAACATGTTTTAAACATAATGAACGGTTCAGATCATCAAAATAAAGGATCCCTCATTAGAAGCGCGGACTATATATGTATGAGTGAGCTTCTAATAAGGGATCCCCTATTTTGCTACGGTGTGGACCTCCTACTTCTTGATCAAATTATGATGATCTGAACCGTTCAATGTGTTTAAAAACGTGTTTTTAAGGGTACCCGTAAGAGATCGGCTCAAAATAATATCCGGAAAGTCTTTGATCCGTTCAATTTTTCATAAAGCTGTTCCTGTCAGCATTTATCAAAAACTGTTTAGATCAAGCTCTTCTCGATATTATTTCGAGCCGATTTCTTGCAGGTACCCCTAAAAACATGTTTTAAACATAATGAACGGTTCAGATCATCAAAATAAAGGATCCCTCATTAGAAGCGCGGACTATATATGTATGAGTGAGCTTCTAATAAGGGATCCCCTATTTTGCTACGGTGTGGACCTCCTACTTCTTGATCAAATTATGATGATCTGAACCGTTCAATGGGTTTAAAACGTGTTTTTAAGGGTACCCGTAAGAGATCGGCTCAAAATAATATCCGGAAAGTCTTTGATCCGTTCAATTTTTCATAAAGCTGTTCCTGTCAGCATTTATCAAAAACTGTTTAGATCAAGCTCTTCTCGATATTATTTCGAGCCGATTTCTTGCAGGTACCCCTAAAAACATGTTTTAAACATAATGAACGGTTCAGATCATCAAAATAAAGGATCCCTCATTAGAAGCGCGGACTATATATGTATGAGTGAGCTTCTAATAAGGGATCCCCTATTTTGCTACGGTGTGGACCTCCTACTTCTTGATCAAATTATGATGATCTGAACCGTTCAATGGGTTTAAAACGTGTTTTTAAGGGTACCCGTAAGAGATCGGCTCAAAATAATATCCGGAAAGTCTTTGATCCGTTCAATTTTTCATAAAGCTGTTCCTGTCAGCATTTATCAAAAACTGTTTAGATCAAGCTCTTCTCGATATTATTTCGAGCCGATTTCTTGCAGGTACCCTTAAAAACATGTTTTAAACATAATGAACGGTTCAGATCATCAAAATAAAGGATCCCTCATTAGAAGCGCGGACTATATATGTATGAGTGAGCTTCTAATAAGGGATCCCCTATTTTGCTACGGTGTGGACCTCCTACTTCTTGATCAAATTATGATGATCTGAACCGTTCAATGTGTTTAAAACGTGTTTTTAAGGGTACCCGTAAGAGATCGGCTCAAAATAATATCCGGAAAGTCTTTGATCCGTTCAATTTTTCATAAAGCTGTTCCTGTCAGCATTTATCAAAAAACTGTT